>CAUYQV010052446.1:0-19610 GCA_963574575.1 Galagoides demidoff
GGCAGGAGACTTGCTTGAGCCCTGGTTTTGGTGGTTGTTATGTGTTCTTATGCCATTGCAATATACCCAGGGGGACATATTGTGTCTCCGTAAAAAAAAAAAAAAAAAAAAAAAAAACCTTACACGAGAGAAGCCAAATACACAAGGCCATATAGTTATGAATTCATTTACATGAACTGTCTAGAAAAGGCAAATCTACAGAGACAGAAAGTAGATTAGTGGTTGCCAGGGGCAGAGGGGAAGAAGGAATGGAAGATGACTGCTGATGGGTATGAGGTTTCTTTTTGGGATGTTGCAAATATTCTGGAATTAGATGGTAGTGATGGTCGCACAGACTTGTGAATATTCCACTAAATTCCACTGACTCGTACATGTTGAAATGGTGAATTTTATAGTATATGAAAAGTGGTGCAAACTATTAATTTTTATTTATTTTTTTTTTTATTTTTTGCAGTTTTTGGCCAGGGCCAGGTTTCAACCCACCACCTCCGGTGTATGGGGCTGGGACCCTACTCCTTTGAGCCACAGGCACCACCCAATTTTTTTTTTTTTTTAATATATGGGATCTTGCTGTATTGCACAGGCTGGATTTGAACTCCTAGGTTTAAGTGATCCTCCCACCTCAGCCTCCCAAAGAGCTGCAACTACAGGTATGTGCCACTGCGCTTGGCTTGGTACCAGTTATTAAGCCTTTGGTTTTAAGCCTAGGAGCCCTGGAAGGTCTCGAATATCAACTTAGTTCCCAACCATGGTTTGACCACTTGTCCTGTAAACTGGGCAAGTCCCTGTGGCCCCCTGAGGAGGCATCAAGGAGTGAAAACCTAGGGAGGAGGTGAGGGATTGGGCCCTGCGGTTGTCTGGAGAAAGAACGTTCTAGGCAACTGGAAAAGGAAGGGCAACGTCCCCAGGGAACCTGGAGGAGGCTAGTGTGGCTGGAGTGAAGCGACCGAGAGGAAGAGCAGAAGAGCAGGAGGAGAGGAAGTTCGAGAAGCGACCAGGTGGGATCGCTGGGGCCTGTGGGCCACTGGAGGATTTGGAGCTTATTGAGAGTGCCAGGTGGCAGAGGGACGGAGTGTTAATTGAGGAGGAACAAGACCTGACTCAGGCCTGAACAGGGTCCCTCAGGCTGCAAGTGGGGACAAACGTGGAGGTAGGGGACAAAGGAAGAGGTGTGGAGGGCAGGAAGTGCTGGGCCAGGGAGCTGGTGTACAGCTTAGACAGCCCTGGGAAGCTTAGCACAGAGGCTCTGTCTGGCCCTGGCCTACCTCCGACTGGTGGCCTCATAGTCAGGCTGAGTGGGATCTTCTGTCCCTTGGAGCCGGGCCACAGCTCTCTCCTTGTCCAGATACGCGCCTCGGACCAACTTCACTCCAAAGGCCAGGCCGGCCCTGCGTGCAGCCTCAACGTCCCTCTGCAGCCGCTCATATGTGTTCTGCAGGCCAGTCTGGGTGGGTTAGGGCACTGGGACTCCAGCCCACACCCCCCACTCCCTGAGCCCACCACACACCTTCAGGTAAGCCTGGTAAGTGTTCCACACCCAGGGCCCTCCATCCCCAGGCCTATTCCAGCGCAAGGCCAGGGCAGCCACCAGCAGAGAGAGCGCCGGGTTCAGTGAGGTGTACTCAGCATCCACCAAGAGCCTCACATGCTGGGCCTGGGCATGCTAACGGGGAGAGAGGCTGCAGTCAGGGGTGCAGGCATATCCAGCAGGGGCAGTGGAGCCAGACCATGGAAGGACATGTTACCTGTGCCACCTGGTGCAAGCGGCTCAGGGCAGCCTGGAGGTGCCGGTTCTGCTCAGCTTTGAGGCAGGAGACCTGGAGGTTCTGAGGGGCAGCAGGGGAGGTGAGAAGAGCTCAGGACTTCTGGACCATTCCAAGACCTCAGCCTCCTCTCCCTCCCGACCAGAAAAGGGGTAAAAGGTTTAGACATCACTAGAAATCTGAAGAGTAGCAACATCAGATAGATACTATTTATTGAGGTGGTTATGAGCCCACAATCAGGGTTCGAATCCTGGCTCCCCAACCTAATAACCTCTCTGGTCCTCAATTTTCTTCTCTGTAAAATGAAGATAAATAGTATGTACTTCCTGGGGTTGTCTTGTACATAAAATGGGGTAACATGTGAGATGTGTCTGGACACAATCAGGGCAGAACAAGTACCACACGTATTACACACTCAGCTGTTACTACCATGTAACTTGTAGATGATTTCATATGCTGCTTCTTTAAGAGACGGTCTCTCTGTGTCCCCCAGGCTGGAGTGCATTGGCACAATGAGAGCTCACTGCAACTTCAACTCTTTTTTTTTTGAGATACAGTCTCACTTTGTCCCCCTGGGTAGAGTGTTGTAGTGTCATAGCTTACAGCAACCTCAAACACCTGGGCTCAAGCCATCCTCTTGCTTCAGCCTTCTGTGTAGGTGGGACTATAGCACCCACCACCATGCCCAGCTAGTGTTTTTTTGTTTGTTTGTTTGTTTCCTATTTTTAGTATAGACTGAGGTCTCATTCTTGATCAGGCTGGTCTCAAACTCCTGATCTCAGGCCATCTGCCTGCCTTGGCCTCCCAGAGTGCTAGGATTACAGGCATGAACCACCATGCACAGCAAGCAACCTCAACTCTTGAGCTCAAGAGATACTCCCTAAAGTAGCTGGGACTATGGGCACATGCCATCACACTCAGCCAATTGTTTTCTTTTTCTTTTTCTGGAGACAGAGACTCACTATGTTGCCCTCTGTAGAGTGCTATAGCATCACAGCTCACAGCGACTTCAAATTCTTGGGCTTTACTGATTCTCTTGCCTCAGCCTCCCAAGTAGCTGGAACTACAGGTGCCCACCACAACACCCAGCTATTTTTTGTTGCAGTTGTCATTGTTGTTTAGCTGGCCCAACCAGGTTCGAACCTACCAGACTTGGTGTATGTGGCTGGCACTGTAAACACTGCTATGAGCACTGAGCCCACCCAGCCAATTTAAAAAAAACGTTTTTGTAAAGACCTGAGACTTGGTATGTTCCTAGGCTGGTCTCAAAGTCCTGGTCTCAAGAGATCCTCTTGCTTCAGCCTCCCAAATTGCTGGGGTTCCAGGGAGTAGCTACCAGGCTGAGCCCTTCATATACTATTTTATTTAATTTTCACAATGATCTTAGTAGACAAGTGTTTTCAAAACCCCATTTTCCAGGGAGGAGATGGAGGCTTGGAGAGAAGTGACTCAGAATTAATATACAGAAAGCGCTTAGAGCACAGGTAGCTCTTACGAAGTGCCATATTTGTTACCTGGAACTAGGCTCCTAGGACCTCAGTTTCGTCATCAAATGCCCGGGTTCTCACTGTGGCCCTCAAGGCCACCTGGTCTGGCCCCTGTGGCTCCTCTGCTCCCACTCTCCCCTTGCTCTTTGCCCTGCAGCCACACTGGCTTCCCTGCCACCCTTTGGAAATGCTGAGTACCTCCCCACCTCCAGACCCAAAAGCCAGGTACAAAGGTACTGGGGAGGCCATGGGAAGCAAATGAAGAAGCATTAAGGGTGCCCCGCTGTTTTGTGCGAAGCCAGATGCCCACCTGGCAGGAGCCTTCCAAACTCATCTGCTTTAATCTTGAAAACCGCTGAGAAGTTGCTATCACTGTCTCCACATGAGTAAACTAGCGCTCAGAAAGAGGTGAAACTCTTTATGAGAAAATCCAAAGCTGATTTTCTGGACTGCTAAATCCTGCTTCTGTGTGTTCTCTGATACATTTTTAAAATTACAAATAAAAAACAATCAAGGCTGGGCTTGGCACCTATAGCTCAAGCGGCTAGGGCGCCAGCCATATACACCGGAGCTGGTGGGTTCGAATCCAGCCCGGACCTGCCAAACAACAACCACAACTACAACCAAAAAAATAGCCGGTGTTGTGGCAGGCGCCTGTAGTCCCAGCTATTTGGGAGGCTGAGGCAAGAGAATTGCTGGAGCCTAAGAGTTTGAGGTTGCTGTGAGCTGTGACAGCACAGCACTCTACCCAGGGTGACAGCCTGAGATTCTGTCTCAAAAAAAAAAAAAATCAAGACTGGGCGCGGTGGCTCACACCTGTAACCCCAGCACTCTCAGAGGCTGTGACAGGTGGATCACCTGAGCTCAGGAGTTCGAGACCAGACTGAGCAAGAGTGAGACCCCGTCTCTACTAAAAATAGAAAAACTAGCTGGGCATAGTGGCGGGCGCCTGTAGACCCAACCACTGGGGGAGGCTGAGGCAGAAGGATTGTTCAAGCCCAAGAGTTTGAGGTTGCTGTGAGCTATGATGATGTCATGGCACTCTACCGAGGGTGACAAAAAGAAACAAAAACCAAAACAAAGCAAAAAAATAAACAAAAATAAAAGTAAAAACATATAAACATCAAGATTAGAAAAAGAAACATCAGCATGTCCACCATAGCATCATTTGGGGTAGTGGAGACTCAGAGGCCATCCAGGTGTCCATCCCCAGAGTGGTAAGTGACACCTCTAGAAGCAGACAAATCAAGACAATGGATTAGACAAACACAGACACATGGATAGGTCTTAAAATCAGAGTATTCAGTGGGGAAAGTGAGAAAGTGAATGGGAAGCTGACGTAACGCTACTTGTGTGCCTTGAAATCATGCCCCTGATTGATGGAGAAGGGCGTGAGGGAAATGTTCTTTGTCTTGACAGGGATTTCGATTGCTCAGGTGAGTGTATTTTGCAATGTTTACAAAGAGGTACACATTTGCAAACCATTTATAGTTGTATTTAAGTTTTACTTTTAAAAAAGCGCTGTAAAAAATTATTGAGCTCTAATTAATAATTCACATCCTGAAGCGTTTAGGGGGAAAGTGTACTCATGTTTGCAGCTTTGAAATGCTCAAAAATTAAGATGGAGTGATGGATGGATGGATAGAGGGATAGATAGAAGGGTGGATATAATTTAAAGAAAACACTATTAGATATTAAAGGGGGCAGGCATATGGGTATTCGCCATACAATTCTTTTGCCTTCTTCTTATGTTTAAAATTTTTTCATAAAATGTTGGGGAAAACACACCCCCCCAGGTTTGAGTGTATGAGAGAGTGAGTGTGAGTGTGAGGGAGGGTGAGGGGAAAAAGAAAACATACCCCCCCAAACTTAGCAAAACAAAACCACCAGTAACAGAAAGATACACATTATACAAGATGGAGTAGTAGTTACCGAGGGTGGGGAGGATAGAAATAGGATAATAAAAATTAAAAGGAATGAATGAATAAACTAAAATTCCATTGGTCTAATCAGAACTTACATCCTGCCAGCACACATTGGCTGTGTTGATTGATTACATACTGATACACTTTCTTCTGGTTGATAAATAGCTACTATTCCAAGCCCTCCTCTGAGAGCCACCCAGCACTCCCCTCAAGCCCCCAGATGACCTCTATTCCATTGATTTCAGCCATGCTCCTGAGCTACAGCCACATTTATTCTGATTGTTCTAGGCCTGGGAAGTTAGTGCAAGTTAAATACTTTGAGCATTCTGTTTACAGATGCCTGTTACCTCCAAGTCCAGGGGACCCACACCCCACGCTTGAAGTCCTTACCTGCCCAGAGTCCATGGCTTCTGCTAACCTCTCAGGGCTCAGCTCCAAGGAGGCCCCTGGCCTTCTGGCCCACGAAGTTAGCTCCTTCTGAAATGGGGTGGTAGGTGGGGTGGTGAGGGGACCCTGGTGGGCAGTGAGCCCTCCCCCTGCTCCAGTCTTGCCTGTCCCTTACACAGAGCCGAGTGCTAGCCAGCGCCGTCATCTTCAGCTGCATGAGATTGTTCCCAGAAGGGCCAGGGGTGTCCAGGAGGCCCCGTGACAGGTCCACACACCGCAACATAGCACTGAGGTTCCCCTCGTACCAGGCCTCACTGCCCAGCCAGCAGTGTGAGGACCTGGAACCTGCAAAGCCCCGCCTTGCCATCCTCCCTGCCCTCCGGGCCCTGTCCCTCTACTTACCTAGTCTTGGCAGCTGAGTCCGGCTCCTCCTCCGTGGGCACTGCCAACAGCGGCCTGAGGCCTAGGGTCTGGAGCTGCTGAACACAGCTTCTCACCTCCTCTGCCGTCTCGCCAGCCACAAACTGCCCGTAGAAGGATGCTCGGAGAAGTACCCCTGAGATCCTGGAGCCCAGGAGTCGCTGAGACCAGGCCTGGAGCTGGGTGACAAGGGAGTGAAGGCTCAGAGCTGCGCCATGGGGAGTCTCCAGGCCAGTGCTCAGAGTCACTGCTTACCGCCAGCCCGTGGGTGACCAGAGGGGGCCAGGCACACAGCCGTAGCACCAGCAAAGCCCGTGTCAGTTCTCCCGTGCCCTTGAGATGGAAGGCTCCACCATCAAAGTTCAGGGGCTGCCAGCTGCCTGCAGAGGGGCCACCTTGGGAATACAACACACGACAGGTCCGGAGCATCATGAGTCCCCCTCTGCCTCCACACCAGGGGAAGGGGCTTTGGAGGCAGCAGGCTGCCCCTTGCTTAGCTGGGGGGCTAGTGACTGATTAACCAGACAAATCTTTAGGATCATAGGCTCCTTAGAGGGACAGTTAATGATTAACTGATAGGGACAGAGTTCAGAATAACGGTAACAGAGGAGCCCCCCCAGTGACAGACTCCAACAATCTTCACCACAGCAGCTCATTCTAACTAAGTGCACACCATGCACCTGACGAGCCAGATAGGAGTCTGGACTCGGAGCAAGGATCTCTGGGGACAGGCAGTTTGGCTTTGGGATCTCAGGCAAGTTACCTAATCTCTGTTATTGCAATTGCTTCATCTTAAAATTGGAAACAATGTAGTGTTATTGAATAAATGTGAAAATGCATATTACCAGGTCAGGTGTGGTGGTGCACACCTGTAATCCTATCATTCTGGGAGGCTGAAGTGGGTGGATTGCTTAAGCTCAGGACTTTAAGACCAGCCTCAGTAAAAGTAAGACCCCCATCTCCACTGAAAATAGAAAAATTAGCGGGGCATCATGGTGGGCACCTGTAGTCCCCAGCTACTTGGGAGAGTGAGGCAGGAGAATCACTTGAGCCCAAGAGTTTGAGGTTGCTGTGAACTATGACACCAGGGCACTCTACCCAGGGCAATAGTCTGTCTCAAAAAAAAAAAAATACATGTTACCTATAACCCAGCTGCTCCACCCTGAGCACATATCCCAGAAACCTTGAACATGAGCTTTAGGAAACTTGTATAGGAAAGGATGTTCAGAAGAGCACTGCTTATAATGATCCCAAAAGGGAACCACCCAAATTTCAGCATCAACAGGAGAATGGGTAATACATTGTGGTATGTTTATACTATAGAGTAAAGAAAAAGAGTGAATGAACTATTAATACATAAACCACGTGGCTAACCCCCACGATATGAGTGAAAGAAGCCAGAGGCCAAACAGGACAAGCTGCATTATTCAGTTTAATAAATACAAAAGCAGGGGAAATGAGACTAAAATAAAATATTGGGGATACATATGTGGGTGGTGGAACTATTAACATAAACATCAGAAAAGCAAGGTAATAGTTATGGCAGCAGTCAGAGAGGTGGTTCCCCCTGGGGGGTGGAAGCTGGACCTGGGTAGAGGCCTGGGGGGCCTTCTGTGTCTTGTTTTCTTTTTTCTTTTCTTTCTTTCTTTCTTTTTTTTCTTTTTTTTTTTTTTTTTTGAGGCAGAGTCTCACTATATTGCGCTTGGTAGAGTGCCATGGCGTCACAGCTCACAGCAACCTCAAACTCTTGGGCTTAAGCAACTCTCTTACCTCAGCCTCCCAAGTAGCTGGGACTACAGAAGCCCGCCACAATGCCCGGCTATTTTTTGTTGCATTTATCATTGTTGTTTTTGCTGGCCCAGGGCGAGTTTGAACCTGCCAACCTCGGTGTATGTGGCTGGCACCATAACCACTGTGCTACAGACACTGAGCCTTAATTCATCTTGTATAGTTTTATCTTATTATAAAAATGAATACCCCAAAGAATGAAATAAATTTCAAGGAAATAATCCTCCCGGATTGATGGGCACAATTAGAACATTAGTAAGCCATAAGGGCTAAATTGACAGCTGCTACACTCATAATTTAGTTCCAACTTCCCCCACCTGACTGGTGCCACTACTGCACAATGCTGGCTGGCAAGAGTTTATGAGGGTTGAGTTTGCCAGTCTGTCATTAGTTTCTGACAACAGTGCCTCGTGTTTCTGTTTGAAGTGGAATTTTTGAATAGTTGCACAGCTCGACAGTATTCTTTAATTCTGTCTGCTTAACAGCCCATCTCCACAAGAAGTCCAAGAGAAGAACCCTGAAGGAAGACACCAGATCTTTTCATGAGGACTGGGAATTGCACTATTATCTTGCTTTACTGAGGATAAGATGACTCGCTTGCTTTGTGATCCTGCAATAGCAACATTAAAGAAATTCAGCGCTGACCAGCATTACTGCACTCACAAGACCCTCAAGTGTTTTTACTTAGAGGGTGAGACTCTGAAGTTTGATTGCAGAAATAAAAAAATGAAATGCAAAGACAAGTCTTTCAAACAGCAATATGACCTGGAAATAATGCCATCAAAGCAATTTATAAAGTATACTCAGGAAAAGTGCAAACAACTGCCTCTTTGAAAGAGAACTGAGCCCAGACTGATTTGTAGCACGAATTAGCCTGCAACTCAGCAGAACAACCTCATGTAATACTTCAAAAGGAAAATAGGTATTATTCAATCTCTTTGTATGGATCGACCGATACTGCTGACTCGGCACAGGTTTTATACTTCATTTGGGTCATAACAGAAGATTTTCTTTGCTACAGAGAGTTACTCACTTTGGGCACTCTTGGGAACAGAATATAAGGAATAGACGTCTTCAACAGCTTTCAAGATAAATGTTACGAAGTTGGACTGAATTTGGTAAATTTAGCGAGTGTCTACAAATGGGGCACCTTCCATGACAGAAAAACATGAAAGGTTTATTGCACTGATTTTTATTTTTATTTATTTATTTATTTTTGAGACAGAGCCTCAAGCTATCCCCCTGGGTAGAGTGCCATGAGGCCACGACTCACAGCAGCCTCCAGCTCCTGGGCTCAAGCGATTCTCCTGCCTCAGCCTCCCAAGTAGCTGGGACTACGGGCGCCCGCCACAATGCCCAGCTATTTTTTGGTTACGGTTGTTGTTGTTGTTTGGCAGCCCGGGCTGGATTCGAACCCCAGCTCTGGTGTATGTGCCTGGCACCTTAGCCGCTTGAGCTACAGGTGCTGAGCCAAAGCTACTATTTTAAGTGACACTTTGCCGCAAGTTATAGGTGTCGTTAACTATATTCATGAAATACAAGACAGCATCATCAGTTTTACAACATGCCGAGGTTGAACATGAGGTATTCAATGTGTACAGTGCTGCTACAGTGCATTGGCTATTTGAGGGACAGGTGTTAGCCAAAATTTTATCTCTAAGAGAACAGATAGTTAAATTTTATAAAGAAAAGAATCAGCTCGGCGCCTGTGGCTCAATCAGCTAAGGCGCCAGCCACGTACACCTAAGGTGGCGGGTTCAAATCCCCAGCCCAGGCCCGCCAAACAACAATGACGGCTGCAACCAAAAAATGGCCAGGCGTTGTGGCGGGCGCCTGTGGTCCCAGCTACTTGGGAGGCGGAGGCAGGAGACTCGATTGAGCCTAGGAGTTAGAGGTTGCTATGAGCTGTGATGCCACGGGACTCTACCCAGGGGGACAGCTTGAGACTCTGTCTCAAAAAAAAAAAAATCGCCAATGTGAATTATTGAAAGAAGATTTATCCAAGAATGCAGCGTTTCTGTGTGATATCACATCAAAACAAAATGACTTGAACATTTCTCTGCAAGGTAAAACTAAGTCTGCAAAACTTAGTGGCAAAAAATCCAAGCATTTTGAAAAAAGCTATCTTTCTCAAAACACATGTTCAAAAGGAAATTTCGGATGAACATTTTCCCAAGTTAGCAAAGGTCACTGAAGAGCAGGATGATACATATGAATCATTTGAATAATACGAAGCTGTCACAGGCCTATTAGTTGGAGAACACAATGAAAGGTTTACTGACTTTGAGAAATGTGACATCACACTCCATTTAGTGTTTCAGACTCACCTAGTTAATATCACCAAGGCATCTAAACAACTACAGATGGAAATGTCTCAGTAGATGACATTTTAAAGTCATTGTTTCATGCTAAGAAAGAGCCAGTTGCTACACTGAGCCTGTAGCTCAGTGTCTAGGGTGCTGGCCATATACACCAGAGCTGGTGGGTTCGAATCCAGTTCAGGCCTGCCAAACAACAATGACAACTACAACCAAAAAAAAAAAAAATAGTCAGGCGTTGTGGCAGGTGCCTGTAGTCCCAGCTACTTGGGAGGCTGAGGCAAGAGAATCACTTGAGCCCAGGAGTTGGAGGTTGCTGTGAGCTGTGACACCACAGCACTCCACCCAGGGTGACAGCTTGAGACTCTGTCTCAAAAAAACAAACCAAAAAAAATGGAAAAATGCAGTAGAACGCTCGCATCTTTGGCAAGATGTCCAAAAAAATGCTTTCTTGCTTTTCAACACTTATTGCTGCAAATCTACACTTTCCTACCTGACCCAAATCAAGAACCTCCATAAGGTGGCAAATGACTGATACCCATCTAGAGGATCAACTGAAACTGCAGACCGCCAAGGGGTAACCAAACATTCAAACGTTTCCGACAAAATCATTAAAAGGTTAACTTGAAAATTAACAAATCGTTTTCATTTTTTGAAGTTATTAAGTGTATAGTAGTTAGATTTTTGCAAACTAACTCACATTTTTTTTTCTTTTTTGCAGTTTTTTTTTTTGCCAGGGTCGGGTTTGAACCCGCCGCCTCTGTATATAAGGCTAGCACCCTACTCCTTTGAACCACAGGCACGGCCCCTAACTCTCATTTTTAAGTATATCTAATTGAAGTTTCTTGGATATGGCCTTGTTTGATTCAGGCTAAATTAATACTGCCTTCCAATATGAAAAGGTTTCCCACCCCTGGCTTAGAGGTTATCTGCCAGGAGCGGAGCAAGATTAATCCTTTACTGCACAACCCCCAAGATGTCAACCTCTCCAGATGTTGAAAGTGGAGTCTCAGACAGACGGAGATACCTGCCTGAAGTCCCACAGCCAGCTGGTGGCCAAGCGTAGATTTAACTCCCCTTCTCCCAGACCCTAAGGCATGAGCTTTTAATTTCCCCTTTCTGCTATCTTCTCTTCAATATAAGACTCCCAGAGCTTAGTGACAAGAGACACATTAGAAATCCAGCAAAGTCAGTGCTATAAAAAGTCTTTAAACCTTTTTTTAACTAAATGCACTGTTCATGTAAAACATTGATACAAAAGGAGGCAGAGTGAAAAAAAATCAATGTTTCTCCCACTCCTGAATGTCAGCACACAGTTTAAGGCAACGAGATATTCTTACACAGATAGTTTATGCATAGAAAGGCACCTGTATATCTCTTTTATTTGTTACACAAATGAGAAAATACTGCTTTCGCTTTTGTACGCTGCTTTTTTTTTTTCTTGAGACAGAGTCTCACTTTGTCGCCCTCAGTAGAGCGCTCTGGTGTCACAGCTCACAGCAACCTCAAACTCTTGGGCTCCAGCGATTTTCTTGCCTCAGCCTCCCAAGTAGCTAGGATGACAGGTGCCTGCTACAATGCCCGGCTTTTTTTGGTTGCTGTTGTCATTGTTGCCGGGTCAGGCTCGAACCCGCCAGCTACAGTGTATATAGGCCCAGCGCCCTACTCACTGAGCTACGGGTGCCAAGCCAAGCTTTTTTTTTTTCTTAAGACAGAGTGTCACTCTGTCACCAGGCTAGAGTGTCATGGCCTCAGCTTAGCTTACAGCAAACTCCTGAGTGCAAGCAATCCTCCTGCCTCAGCCTCCTGAGTACCTGGGACTACACGTGTATGCCACCACCCCTGGTTATTTTTCCTCTTTTTAGTAGAGGTGATGTTTCCCTTTGCTCAGGCTGGAGCACACTGCTTTTTTTTTTTTTAAACTTAATATATTTTGAAGGATCATTGCCATCTCAGCACATATAGCTCTGTTCCCAACTTGAAAGATTTTATGTTATTTGCGTTTATTTTATGCTGTATCTATTCCCAAGCCGTAAGTTTTTGTTTCTTCAGTTTCTTCTGGGACATCTTCTTCTTCTATGTTATCTCCTCTTCTGGTTTGGGAACAATTTATTCTTTTTCAGTAAGGATCATCTCAATGTGGCAGGGGGAGCTCATGGATGGGTTGATGTGACCACGAGCTCGGTAAGTTCGGCAATGCATCTTGGGTGCTTTGTTCACCGGGATATACTCAATGACCAGAGAATCTACATCTAAACCCTGAAGTTCAGCATTACTCTCTGCATTTCTAAGCATGTGCACCAAAAATTCAGCCCCACTGTTTGGCCTGGGCACAGCTACCAGCTCCACCATTGTAACGAATGGGACACACTGTTTCTTTAAAGTGACATCCTTCAGATGGCCTGGGCAGTTTCACGTGTGTTCTTAAAGTGACCACAAAGATTTGAACCTCTTGCTTGCTAGAAAATAAACGTGTTTGGTTAATTCTGGTTATCTTCTTATACCTACCCACAATAGGAAATACAGATTTATCTATCTCCTGCTCACTTATACTTTGTGGGGTTTTCTGGGTCAAGTGAATAGCGAAACATTTTCACAAATCACCTCAGGCCACTTAGAGGAAGAGGAAGAGCAGTGGCTTCTGGGCGAATTCACGAGAACTCCCTTTCTTGCCTATGTTATTTCTTCCTTTGGTCTCTGATAGAACTTGACAGTGACGCCATCTGGGCCTGAAGTTTTCTTTGTGGGAAGGTTGTTAACAATGAATTCAGTTTCCTTAATAAATACGAGGCTCTGCATGTTTTCTATTTCATCTTACATTAGCTTTCGTTTGTTGTATTGGAGGGGACAGCACCAGATTTCTTTATTTGAAGGAATGGTACAAAGGAAAGAACTTAAGTGGATGTTTTGGTACAATTTACAGAAAAGGTAAAGGAAACCCTACGTGCATGCGCTGCCTTGGTGACCACGGAAGTCAGCCGGTGACTCTGGGGAGTTAGCCTAAGGCTGGGCTCTCCTTATGACTGTGGCCTTTCAAAGAATACTCCGCCTTGCCAGATCCTGGGGGCTCCCATCTTGGGCAGATTGGTTCCGCGGTCACCCAGTTCTTTGACGGATTTCACAGGCTCTGTCAGGTAATGCGTTCCAATGACGTCACCCAGAGAAGAGTCATTTTTGTCAGTGGCCATTCTGTGCATTTCCAAGTGTGACTCATTCGACCCGCTCTCCCGGGCATCCCAGTCTGAGATTCGGCCACCTCCCTTGGTTCTACGGTTTCATCACTTTCTCAGCATGTTCCCTCAAGAAAGTATCTGGCAAAATTCTTCAAAGCCACGTCGTTGGTCAAAGTCATAACACACGGACAGGTAGACATAAGAGGCACAGAGCGCCGGCTTGATCTGGCAGCTTCCGAGCCCTGAGGGTAGGTTCTGACACCTGCGGGGGACGCGGTCGTCATGGCAGCGGCGGGCTGCGGTGGCGGGCGGGGGCGGAGGGCTGGCTCTGAACGCTGGAGCTGCTGAAGCAGGAAACCGCAGGGACTCTGCGAAGAAGGTCCATATGTTGTATTTTTCAAGGAAATGTCATTTCCAATTGTCAAATCTGTCGGCACAAAATTGTTCGTGATATCTTCTTTTTATCCTTTTGATGACTATAGAATCTGTAGTCCTAGCCTCTCTTTCTTTCTTGATATTGGCCATTTGTTCTTTCTCTCTCCTTTTTTCTTGGTCAGTCTAACGGGATTTTATCATTCTTGCTGATCTTTACAAGATGCCAGTATTGGCTTTGTTAATTTTCTCTGCAGCTGGCTATCTGCCCCATTTTTGACATTTGCAGAGGGCTTTGTTGTATGGCTGTCTCATGGTTAATGATTTATTTCCCCCTGATACTGTATTTATTTTACTTTAGTTTGTTTTATTTATTTATTTTTGAGAGAGTCTCACTCAGTCGCCCTGGGGTTGAGTACCAAGGTTTCATAGCTCACAACAACCTCAGACTCTTGAGCTCAAGCAATCCTCTTGCCTCAGCCTCCAGAGTAGCTCGGACTACAGGCGCCCACCATAACACCCGGCTAGTTTTTCTATTTTTAGTCAAGATGGTTCTCACTCTTGCTCAGTCTGGCCTCTCCTGAGCTCAAGCAATTCTCCAGCCTCGGCCTTCCCAGAGTGCTAGGGTTACAGGCATGAGTCACAGGGCTAGCTCCTTGACATTTTAGCATGAGAAGTCTCAATCTTGTAGAAGCAGCTTAAAGAATGGCCATGAGATCACTTATACACCTCCCCCCTAGATTAAATAACTTTGCCATATTTGCTCTTTCTCTGTCTCTGAACATAAATGCCCCCCTGCCACAAACCATTTGAGTGTAAGTCACAGACCTGGTGACACACTGCATGCCTCTCTCAGGAAGGAGAACATTCCTGCACATGCCCATGGTGCCAGTCTCACATCTAAGAAAAGTATCAATAATTCCTTAGTATTTAGTGTCTCATTCATGTTCACATCTCCCCAATTATCTCCAAAATGTCTTTTATAGCTGTTTTTTAAAATTTATTTTTAATTAGTTAATTTATTTATTTTTGCAGTTTTTTGGTCAGGGTCGGATTTGAACCCACCCCCGGTTTATGAGGCTGGCGCCCCACTCCTTGAGCCACAGGTGCCGCCCTATAGTTATTTTTTTTAAACTGGAGCCAATCCAGCTTCCTGCTTTGCATTTGGTTGTTGTTTCTTGTCTTTTGTGTGTTTTCTTATAGTCCTTGTGTTTGTTTTAAACAATATTGGCCTTGGCGGCTCCTATAGCTCAGTGGGTAGGGCGCTGGCCACATACAGCCAGGCTGGTGGATTCAAATCCAGCCTAGGCCAGCTAAAACAACAATGACACCTGCAACAAAAAAAATAGCTGGGTGTTGTGGTGGACGCCTATAGTCCCAGCTACTTGGGAGGCTGAGGCAAGAGAATTGCTTAAGCCCAAGAATTGGAGGTTGCTGTGAGCTGTGATACCACAGCACTCTATGGAGGGTGACAAAATGTGACTCTGTTTCAGAAAAAAATATATATTGAGCAGCAGTCTTCTAGAATGTATCATATAGTGGATTTGTTTGATTATATCCTACAGTCTTCTAGAATGTACCATATAGTGTATTTGTTTGATCTCATGGCCATTCTTTAAGCCATTCTTTAAGGTATTATTAGTGGACCCCTTTGTGTTTCCTGTAGACCAGAGTTTTGGTCTAGACACAGGAGTGTCCAACCTTTTCTGTTTTCTCCCACACTTTAGACCAGTAAGAACTGTTTGGGACCACACATTAAATACACAAACACTAAAGAAAGCTTAAGAAAAAAAAGTCTGGGTCTCGGCGCCTGTGGCTCAATCGGCTAGGTTGCCAGCCACATACACCTAAGGTGGTGGGTTCGAATTCCCAGCCCAGACCCGCCAAACAACAATGACAGCTGCAACCAAAAAATGGCCGGGCATTGTGGCAGGCGCCTGTAGTCCCAGCTACTTGGGAGGCTGAGGCAGGAGACTCGCTTGAGCCCAGGAGTTGGAGGTTGCTGTGAGCTGTGATGCCACAGCACTCTGCCCAGGGGGATAGCTTGAGGATCCGTCTCAAAAAAAAAAAAAAAGAAAGAAAGAAAACAATGTCAAAGGTATCACTCTACTAGACTTTAAATTACATTACAAGTCCACAGTGATCAAAACAGCATAGGATTTGAATAAAAATAAACACATAGACATTTGAATGTGAATAGAAAACCAAGAGATGAAACCAATCTCTTATAGCCATCTGATCTTTGCTAAACCAAGCAAAAGCCTTGGGGAAAAGAACCTGTATTCAATAAATGATGCTGAGAGAACTGGATAACTACATTCAAAAGCCTGAAATTGGACCTACACACCTTCCACCACTTACAAATATTGACTCAAGATGGATGGAAGATTTAAGTCTAAGACAAGAAATGATAAAAGTCCTCGAAGAAAGTGTGGGGAAAACTCTTGAGGATGTCAGCCTGAGGAAAGATTTTACAAAGACTTCAGCAGCTATTGCAACAATAAGAAAAATAAACAAATGAGATTTAATTAAACTGAAAAGCTTTTGCATAGCTAATGACATAACAATTAAAGCAGACAGACAACTTTCAAAGTGGGAAAAGGTATTTGTACATTACAAATCTGACAAAGGCTTGATAACTAGAATGCTTGATAACAGAACTCAAATTAATCCAGAAAAAAAGAACAAACAATCTCATCTATCATTGGGCAAGAGTCATGAACAGAACCTTCTCTGAGGAAGACTAACGAATGACCAGCAAACATAAAAAATGCTTATCATCCCTACTCATCAGAGAAACGAAAATCAAAACCACCTCGAAATATCACTTAACCCTAGTGAGAATAGCCCACATTGCAAAGTCCCAAAACTGCAGATTGCTGGTGCAGGTGTGGAAAGAGGACACTTTTACACTCTTGGTGGCACTTCAAACTAATATAGCCTCTTTGGAAAGAAGTATGGAGAATCCTCAAAGACTTCAAATTAGATCTCCCATTTGACTCCACAATCACACAATCCAGACATCTACTCAGAAGGAAAAAAAGATCACTTTATTATAAAGACATTTGCACTAGAACATTTGTCATAACTTAATTTTACAATCACCATGATATGGCAACTACCTAAATGCCCTTCAACTCAGGAGTGGATTTGCAAACTGTAGTTTATGTATACCGTGGAGTGCTATTCAGCCATAAGAAAAGATGGTGACTTTACATCTTTGTATTAAGCTGGATGGAGTTGACACACATTCTTCTTAGTAAACGATTACAAGAATGGACAAAGAAGGGCAGCACCAGTGAGTAGGGCACTGGCTCTGTATACTGAGGATGGCAGGTTCAAACCCAGCCCCAGCCAAACTGCAACAAAAAAATAGCTGGACGTTGTGGCAGGCACCTTAGTCCCAGTTACTTGGTGGCTGAGGCAAGAGAATCACCTAAGCCCAAGAGCTGGAGATTGCTGTGAGCTGTGACGCTACAGCACTCTACCAAGGGTGACAAAGTGAGACTCTGTCTCTAAAAAAATAAATGAATGGACAAAGAAGTATCCAATGTACTCAATTTTATTATGAAGCCAGTAGACAATCTAACATACACCCACATATGATATAAACTTAATTCTGTTCAGGTTGGGGAGAGGGGGAATGAGGGAAGAGAGATGGGAGGGTTCCCACTTATAGGGCACAAGGCAGGGGTGCATGGCATACCTTTTGGGTATAGGACACAACTAGAAGAGGGACTCTACCTAACAAATTCAAAAATTGTGACCTAGTTGTTTGTACACTTAAATAATAATTACAAAAAATAACCTAAATGCTTATCAAGAAAAGACTTTAAATAAAACACTGTACACCCATGTTGCAAAATACTAAGCAACGTGTAAAAAGAAACATAAAATTGTGAGTAAATAGTTCTAAAGTACATTAGGTGAGAAATTTAGAATACAAAAAATAAAATGTATTATGAGTCCTCGTATGTCAAAAGGATAAATGTGCATGTATAAATATGCTTGAATAGCAATAAATAATTGTGAGAAAATTTTTTGTATATGTTTATAGTTTTTAATCTGAAAATTGTGATACCAGCTCAAAATTTACTGTTAATTTTGTGTCTTCTTATATTTACACTGAAGTCCTGATTGTTTCCAAAGTTCATTCATTACTTTATGATTAAAAACTAGGTTATAGTAAATAAATAAAATATGCATATGCTTTGATACAGCAATTTTATTTCTAGTAATTTATTGTAAAGGAATGATTAAGGATGTGCATAAAGATTTATGTATATAATGTTCATGGCAGCATTGTTTATTACAACAAAAATGGAAAATAGCCAATCTTGCAATATGAGAGTGGGGCTGAATAAATTACAGTGAATCTATTTTATGAATACTATGTACTCATTAAAGTAATGCTGTGGAAGTTTTCTCCTAAATGATGTATTGTATTAACAAGTTTTAAAAGCAAAGAACAAAGTACAAAATGGTATATATGTATAGTAGGTTCAGATTTGATTATAATATGCTCATTTGTATAGATGCCTGTATATCATATTCTTAACTAGTTGTCTGTTTAATTGGCTTATGGGTGATTTTATGTTCTTTTTGTGTATTTATATACTTCCCAACATTCTTCCATAATATTTATTACTTTTAGAGAGAAATTATTTCTAAAAATAAACATCACGTTTATAAATATGAGAAATTTTCCTGCATGAGAAAATAAAAGGCTAATAAGTTTTATAGTTTACAAAGATTAAGCCCTTGTCCCCTATTTGTGTTAGTAACACCAAAAAGAGTAATTTATATCCCTAAAATAGATGAAGAATAAAGCAAATCAAACATCAGATGAGATAAAGTTAGATAAAATCAGACTCCTTGGGGAAATGCTGAGGATCCAGTTGTGAATGAAGGCAAGTATCCAATTTTAAATGGTTTAAAAATGATTTAGTAAAAAATAATTCTATTATTATTATCATTGTATCACTTCATTTCAAAATAAAAATAATCAAGATGATTACCATTTGCAAATGCCAATTATATGATTTTTATGTAATCCTTACACATATTCTTCCACTTTGGGGAAGATTTTATGGACACCAAATTAGAATGGTGTTTTAAGATAAGAGGCTTAAAATTTTGTTAGAATATCTGCAGCTAGTAAATAGTACCAATAGTACAACTATAATATAACAAGATTTTCTTGGCCTTGACTCAAAGTACTTTCTGTTACCTTCCAGGCTGCCAAGATATATTTTCCAGCTTTCATTAAACTATCTGATGTCCAGACATGCTCCCCATATGGGGCACTTGAAGGAATGAATATAGATAATGATCACGTGTCAAAGGAGAGTGGGATTATGACCCCAGGATGATTGTTGAAGAAACTGGAATTTGAAGAAAGATTTTGATTCAGTAGCAAAAAAAAATTTAGGAAAAAACCTATGGCTTTTCAAGAGTGACTAAAGAATAATTTTGATTCTTCTTAGTGTCATCTTTTTTATTGCCTTTCTCCCAGAATAACAATCTTAAGGATGGCAGTC
This sequence comes from Galagoides demidoff, assembly GCA_963574575.1. Lineage (NCBI taxonomy): Eukaryota > Metazoa > Chordata > Mammalia > Primates > Galagidae > Galagoides > Galagoides demidoff. The sequence continues at coordinate 19,174 of CAUYQV010052446.1, forward strand.
AAGGATTTATTTTGGGCCAATTAATTATTTGCCAATTTCAGCTCTTTCTCACTTATTGGAGAGCAGTAGTGATGTTGTTGTATGGATTCCCTGTTTTTCTACTCACAAGAGTTTGGTAGACATCTACAAGAATCTAATGACAGCATGAGTGGGACCCTGACCAAGGCAGCAGTACTGGAGCTAGAACTGGGGTAGGAGTACTGTGGAATCATCTAGACTATTGGAGGTAGCAGGAAAAGCTCCAGAGTAGGTGCAGAAGTTCAATGAATGACTGCCTGTGAAAGAAGACCAGAGCAATTCAACTTGTCATGACAAACAGGGCAAAATGGGACGGGTGAGCAATAAATTTTCCCTCAAAAAGGAGCTAAAGATGTCAGAGTTGTGATCAAACTATCCAAAGACCATGATACCAGCTATGCAAAAATTAGAGCATAAAG
>CAUYQV010052450.1:0-12764 GCA_963574575.1 Galagoides demidoff
AGCCCAGGAGTTGGAGGTTGCTATGAGCTATGATGCCATAGCACTCTACCCAGGGGCATAGCTTGAGGTTCCATCTCAAAAAAAAAAAAAAAAAAAAAAGAAGACCCCTGTGGGAAATGTGCTTCCCTGACTAGGTGTTTATTTTCAGTGTGCTGTCATTTGAATAAATCATACTGAACCCTACAGACCAGAACTTATGATAGAAATGTCACAAATTACAACACTACAGTTGATTTGCCTATAATCTACTGACAAAACATATTCCTCAGCAAAGTGAAACCAGATATCTAGTGAGAGATTAGATGTCTGTGGACTTGTCTTTCTCAGCTTCCAGAGCAGTATTAGATACACTAAATACACAGCTTAGCTATATATTAAGCCCACAACTTGGCAAAATCATGACAGTTTGGACATGAAGCATCAGCATTTCTATTGTAATTCTTATAAACCAAAGACATTTCTGAAATAGAAATCCTAAGCTTAAGCATTCTGCTAAATGTGGTAGTATGTCTTTCTCACTTTAGGAACGGTGTCAGAGCTTTCAGGACACATAGAAACCTTTTCCTTCATTTTTCAAGGTTGCACTCTTCATGCAGGGGCTGCAGAATAATCTTATAGATGGAAATCAAGCCATACCAGGTGTCAGTCCTTGTACCAGAAATTGTAAGATAAGATACAGTAGGTGATCTTCTGTGAAAATAGTAAGGAGGCTTAGCACCTATAGGAAAGTAAGTACTGGCTTGCTTTCCACAATCAAAAGGAAGATCATAAGAAAGTGATGGGTGACTAGATACAGAAATTATCATTAAGAATCTATATGCCAGGCACAGTTTCGCACATTCTTTTTTATATACACATAATTCTGTTTTGACTGGTGAGAAATCAATGAGCAAAGAAATTTTAACTTGCCAAAAGCAACACAGCTAATAAAATAAGAGCCCGAATTCAAGGTCATACCTAAAAGGCTATAAAAGGCATCCTACTTCTACGTGAAGATTTGGAATGGAGTGAGGAATGGTGGTAAACAGCCAGGAAGTTGAAGAAAAAGGAAGAAAGATACAATTTTACCAAATAACAATAACATCTATACACACATTTATTCCACATATATTCCAAATACATTAATACACAGCTAAGATATATGTTCTACATATAGCTAAGCTGTCGAGTGTGTTTGTATGTGTATATATACATGGAACTAAAATTTTAAGAAATAAATACCAAATTGTTAACAATAGTCTTCTGAGAGTGGTTGTACAGAAGACTCACTTTCCACCTTTTATATCCCTGCAAGATCTAATTCTAACGAGCTTTGTTTTTATCTTATATAATTCTTATAACCAGAAAAAGACAAAAGAACTTTATTAGCTTAGAATTTTTTAAAGGAGGTTAAATGCACAGAAACTTATATAATGGTCTACTTTATTATTTATTTTCCTAAGTGCATCATCCTTGACACTTTTCATGTTTCCTAATATTAGGCCCTTCTTATGGAATAATTCAAAAAGTTATCCTCATCTAGTTATTATACTCAAACACTGAAAAAGGACTGTAACACTTCATTACAGGACACAAATCATGTTCAGTTGCAAGTTTATTACTGAAAATAGCAGAAAGGCAGAATGATAACACATATCCCACAAAACAATACAGACCTGGAAACTATTAAGATCATGAATATAGGAATGGCTCGTCAATTAACACATAACTGAAACTGCCCTTATAGACTGATGGAAGGGTGCAAGGAGAGAACAGAGGTAAGAGCCCCAAACTCTGTGAAGGAACAGGCCTAGGTAAAATAATTATAATAATCAGCCACTGTCCCCTGTCCACTTGATAACAGTCACTCTCCCCTTATTTGCTTCTCTATAATTGCTACTCTAAAGGACACAGCAGATAGTTGTAAAGATTCTTTTTTTTTTTTAAGAGACAAGAGTCTCACTTTGTCACCCTCAGTAGAGTGCTATGATGTCACAGCTCACAGCAACCTCCAGTTCTTGAGCTTAGGTGATTCTCTTTTCTCAGTCTCCAGAGCACCTGGGACTACAGGTGCCCACAACACCTGACTATTTTTTTGTTGCAGTTTGGCTGGGGCCAGGTTCTTATCCACCACCCTCAGTATGTGGGGCGAGCACCCATTCTTAACTCTTTTCCTTTATAACATCACCTGCGTGGAACCTAAGAGTAGTTCTGGAGAAATTTTCCAGGTCTTGCATTCCAGTGGATCGGTGGACTCACCCTGGCCAAGGAACTGACTCCCCTGGTCTTGGACCCTCCACCCAAGGTTCTGCATTCCAGTAACTGACCCATCTTGATAAGACTAATAGTTCCAACCTGAAACCAGTCAATCAGCAGACCCTGCTTGCCTAATCTTTTGCCCACCAAACTGTCATTTCTCTGTGTAAGTACCCACAAAGGTGATTTGCTACATTCTTGCCTGTAGCTAATCTGAATTTTAACGAACTTAAAAAACATTATTTATATGTGACACATAGGTCCATAAGGGGGCTTCTAAACTTGTGAGAGCTGTGTTTCATTTCACCACATAAGGGAGAAGGAAAATAGTGTTGATGAGAAGAACCAATGATCTGAAAATCACAGTAAATCGCCAAGGACTTCAATGTACTGTTTGGCAAACTCTTCAGAAGTGAATAGAATGCTTGTGTTGAGGTTTCAAAACGAAAGCCTAGAGAAAAAGGCCCAGCCTGGTAATTTCTCTCCCCTCAAAATATCTTCCATAAACTTGAGAAGATCCAAAGAACTTCCAACACTAGTGATACTGCTATTCACTTTAGGCTTAGAGGTTCTACAGGAATTTTTCAGAAGTTCCCTTTCAAACAAGCTAAAAATCTCTAGAGGAAGTTCTGTTAATTTTCAAGCAGGACTTTGATTCTTTAATACTGCTTTGTCTCAAGGATTAGTAAAAGCTGGCTAACAAGATATGGGCCAGAGACAAAGGGTGACAGGACCAATGCTCCTAAGTTATAAAGAGGTGAAGAGTCACCGCAGTTTCCCCTTCGGTCAAGTTGCTAAAAGGGAGTTATGCCCAAGCTGTTAAAACTGCCGCCAACTCAACAGGGTCTATAAGCCTGAAAGGAAGTCCTGGATTTGGGGCCTGTGGCCTTTGAAGGTGGGCTGCCTGGTCCCGGTGAGAAAGTAGAACTCGGGCCCAAGTGTCCCAGGAGCAGTTTCTGGATCTATCCCTGCTGTCCCTTGCTGGCGCCTTCGGGTGCGCTTTCAGGTTCAAGTCCTGTCTCCTTCCACCCCTGACCAGTCCTTACTTACCCTTTCTCCCGCTCTTCCTCGGTGAGAAGGGGTAAGTGGTTATTTTGTGCCCTCGCCCAATTTGGCCAAAACCCTAGAGTAAAAACGACAGAAACAGGCACTTGCTTAAAAAACTCTATTGCCCAAGCTGAGGAATTCCCACCACCTGCCCAACACTTCCAGGCAGAAGGCAGTGCGTCCCCACCGCGCTCCCTCAGGGCCGGGGCTTGGGGCCCACGAGTCCCCTACACGGGGACGAGGAAAGGGCGCGTGTGGGGGAGCCTGCTCGGCGGGGAAGAGCGGGTCAGCTCCCGCCTGTTGTCCTAGCCGACATCAGCCGCCGGTTTTCCACGCGCGTTCTCCAGAGGAGGCGGCTGCCGCGCGGGCCTCAGACTAACACGCGCACGTACACATGCTCGCAGTGACCGCCGCACTCGCCCCGGCGCAGCCCTCCGCCTCCCAGCAACGCCCGCCCCGCCGGGGCCTCTTCCAGGGAAAGCTCCCAACCCCCGGCGACCACCCAGCGTTTGCGGCTGCGATCCCGCCCCTACCCACGCCAGCCTCTCTGCCCTCCAACCCGCCGCCGGACCCCCGCCCTCCGCACCCGCAGCGTAGCTTTGCCCTGGGGAAGTCCCCGCGCGAACCCCGCCCTTCGCCAGAGACAAGCTCCGCCCCTAGTCCCCGGCGAGCGGGTGGCCGCGCGAAGCTCCGCCTCCAGCGGAAAACCCGCCCCCAGAGCGCCCTCCCAGATCGGACACAAAACCCGGCCTGGCTTTCCAAAGGATCAGAAATAAAACTTATACAGAAGCAATTATTGAGCATTTGCTTTGAGTTCAGCACGGTAATAATGGCTGTAAGGGAAACAAAAAGTAAAAAAAAGAAAGAAAGAAACTGTGTATTCAGATCCTCCCCATGTTTTACAGATCAGGAAAATGAGACCCTATAGTTTTGCTTAAGTGTGCAGCTTTAGGGGTAAAACACCTCACTAGCGACTCCTTTCAGTTTTTCTACTTAGGTGCACTTCAATTTTTCTGCCTCTGGGAGAGCCAAAAGGAGTAACTCAAAACAGTGAAAAACTAGAATTGCCTGCTCAAGCATTTGCCCTCAAATGATACAAAAATAAATTTTTTTAATTGTTGGAGATTCATTGAGGGTACAAGAAACCAGGTTACATTGATTGCATTTGTTAGGTAAGGTCCCTCTTATACTTGTGTCTTGCCCCCAAAAGGTGTGTCACACAAATGGTACAAATTCTTAACTGGGTTATTACAGCCTACAAAGAAAGTGGAACCCGAAAGTACTGAACAGTTGTAAAATGTTTTTCTCCTTTTTTTATCCCTCCTCCAATTATACCTTTATTATTTCTTTATTCTCCAAGTACCATCAAACTACTCTGTGCACTTTTAAATCAGTCAATACTAATTTAAGTAGCATGTTCTGGTATTCTTATTTCAAAATTTATTTTAAAGGCTTAATAATCTACTTAGATTTAAATGGCCTGATAACCACAATATCAAGAATATCCTAAAGAGAACAAAATTACTCTAGAAGGGAATATGTGGCAGTTTTTATTTGTCGTGGAAATAATTGTTGTAAAGTAAGAGATTTTCTGTCAGGTGCTTAAGGACTTAATTCCAAGAACCCATAGCTAACAGGTCCACTCTCATCAAATAGCAGTCAGGGACTATTTGTTACCAATGACCCCAAATTAAACAGATGGAGTTCCTGATCACTGGGAGCTGAAAGTCTGTGATGAAATGTGCACGGATGAAAAACAAAGATGGGGTGTATGACTTTTACCATTTTGGAAAGTATGTAAACACACAAAAACAGTTGCTAATTCTGACTTGCCTTTGTCACTAAGGTTCATCAAATGTACTTTAAAAAGAAGTTGAAGTAATCTGAAAAGATTACCCACTGTGTGATTTTAATGATATGAAATTCTGAAAAAGGCAGAACTGTGAAAACAAGAAAAATATCAGTGGTTGCCAGAGTTTGTGGGGTGGGAGGGATGAATAGGTGGAGCCCAGAGGATTTTTGGCACTGAAACTATTCTGTTTAATATGACAATGATGACACATGTCATCCTACATTTGTCTGAACCCACAGATGATACATCATGAAGAGTGAACCTTAATGTAATCTCTGGACTTTGGGTGATAATAATGGGTCAGTATCAGTTCATCAGTTGTAACAACTGCACCCTAGTACAAGATGTTGCTAGTTAGGGAGGCTGTGCAGGTGTGGGACCAAGAATATATGGGAAAGAAAACAATCTGTTTAAAAAAGAAGCCACAGCTAAGATCAATCTTCAGAACATCCCAGTTTCTTCAAATTCATCAATTAAATTCTAAGCTAGATATTTGGCTTTTTTTTTTTTTTTTTTGAGACGGAGCCTCAAGCTGTCCCCCTCGGTAGAGTGCCCTGGCATCACAGCTCACAGGAACCTCCAACTCCTGGGCTCAAGCAAGTCTCCTGCCTCAGCCTCCCAAGTAACTGGGACCACAGGTGCCCGCCACAACGCCCGGCTATTTTTTTGGTTGCAGCCATCATTGTTGTTTGGCAGCCCAGGCTGGATTTGAACCCGCCACCTTCGGTGTATGTGGCTGATGCCTTAGCCACTTGAGCCATAGGCACTGAGCCTAGATATTTGGCTTTGTGTATCTAGTCGAAATACTAGTTGATTTGTCTCCTTCTGTAGTAACAAACTTCTAATGCCACTGAGGGAAAATGAATCATTTATTTCTAGGGTACAAATTTAAATTATGGTTAGACATCTAATATTCAGGGAGATATTTAAGCAATATTAACTTATAATAATTAAATTTACAAATTCTGTGATATATACGTGTATGTTAAAATCTATTCCTATCTATACATACATACAAGATATCACAAGGGCTGGGCACTGTGGCTCACGCTGATGCAAGACAAGGTGGCACCATTACTTGCGTCCCTGGCCCTGGAGGTGTTGATGCTTTGGGGGAAGGAGAAACCAGCTTGATATCTAGCTTGATAGTCCGGAGACACTGGCACCTTGCTTTCTCCTCCCCTTGCACTTCTGGCTGGTCAATTTCACGTATGGCACCTTGCTATCTCCTCCCCCTGCACTTCTGACTGGTCAATTTCATGTAAGTGTCCAAGGCCTGAGAGTTCATTTGACAGCTGGCTGTAACTGACTAGCATGCCCTTAAAAGTCAACATTGAGTTCTGGCACAACGACCCCCTGCCACTATATAAACCCCTGAGCAAAGAGCCAAAGAGGGGTAGCAGGAGAGCTTATTCCCCTCCTGTGTTCTCTTTGCCAGGAGGTTTGGTTTTTTGTAGTTGTTGTAATTTTTGTTTCTTTGAATAAATCCTGTCTTACTACTGATCCTGTGGTCCGGCGCCTCTTGCTGAGACCAAGAATCTGAAACTCCGGTATCAACGCCTGTAATCCTAGCACTCTGGGCACTTGAGATGGGCATATTACTTGAGTTCAGGAGTTTGAGACTAGCCTGAGCAACAGCTAGCTCCCATCTCTAAAAATAGCCCAGCATTCTGGCCCGTGCCTATAGATGAGACAAGAGGATCACTTGAGGCCAGGAGTTTAAGATTGCTATGAGCTATGATGCCAGGGCACTTTACTGAAGGTGACACAGTGAGACTGTTTAAAAAAAAAAAAAAATCACAGAGTAGCAATTCTCAAACTGTTTAGTCTCAAAATCTCTTTATATTTTTAAAGATGATTGAGAATTTTAAAGAGAATTTTTTGTGTGGGTATAGACTATGTCCATATTTACTGTATTAAAATTTAAAACAAAAAATTTTAGATATGTGTTTATTTTAACTTATTACATGTTACTGTAAAGTTCATTTTTATGAATAATTACTGTATTTTTCAGAAAAGAACTTACTGAGAAAAGCGGGATTTTTTTATACTTTTTGTAAATCTCTTTATTATTTGGCTTAATGGAGACAGAGAAATTCTCATAATCTGCTTCTGTATTGAGTTTATTGTGATATGCTGTTATACGCAGGTACTATGAAGAAAATTGGCCCTAATACAAATTCACAGCTGCAAAAGGGAGGATTTTACAGAGCTCAGAGAAGATCTCAGCAACCCTTAGTGATCCTCAGATCTCACATAGACAATTATTACCAAATAGCATTTTGCATTTCATTTGTTTGAATGTCATGTATTCCCACTAAGACTCTGCTAACACCTGAAATTATAGCCCTTCACTTATTCCAAGATAAATCTCAAATTTGACAGCTTATATCAAATAAGTACATTTCTAAAAGTTTTTCAAAGCTTTTACTGTAGCAACTCTGATGCAATTGATAATCTTATTTAAACTGATGTGAAAACATTTGTAATTTCCTTCATATCCTTTATTTCAAACTTTTTGGGAAATTTTCAATGTAAATTATACCGTCTGGAAAAATGAAACAACAGTATGTAATTAATAGTCCAATTTTGGCTCGGTGCCTGTGGTTCAATCAGCTAGGGCGCCAGCCACGTACACCTAGGGCGGCGGGTTCGAATCCCCAGCCCAGGCCCGCCAAACAACAATGATAGCTGCAACCAAAAAATGGCCAGGCATTGTGGCGGGCCCCTTGGTCCCAGCTACTTGGGAGGCTGAGGCAGGAGACTCGCTTGAGCCCAGGAGTTGGAGGTTGCTATGAGCTGTGATGCCATGGCACTCTACCCGGGGAGATAGCTTGAGGCTCCGTCTCAAAAAAAAAAAAAAAAAAAGTCCAATTTTAGGTAAACTTATAATGAACAGTATATACCTCCTTTGTTGTAAATAATTTAAAAGTGAGTTTAAAATAAAAATAAAATAAGCAATTACAGTTTCATTTATTCCTTAAATAAACACTTGATTGTAAAGTTACAGCCTTGGAATAAAATTTTAGATATATAAGCTTTCATTTTTATTACAAATAAAATAATGTAAGTCATCTAGTTTGGGGTGTTAAAATACAATTTCCAGCTAAAACAAACTAGAGATGCCCAAAGGAATATCTGACTTCAGGTCTGGGGCAGGATATGTATTATACAAGTTGAGTATAAGCTTTGTGCCATAAAGTCTGGAATCCAACAAATAAGAATGTCAGGCAGGCGTCCCAGCTTCCTGAGTAGCTGTGGTCCTAACTACTCAGAAAGCTAAGACAGGAGGATCACTTCAGCCAGGAGTTTGAAGGTTCAATAAGCTATGAAGATGCCTTAATTCTCTAGCTGAGACGACAGAGCACAACTCTGTGCCCAAAACATAAATAAAAAATAAAACCATCAAAGAGATGCAGAAACCAACATCAAATGACCCTTTGGTCAAAGATGGACAACTGGACAACATAACCATAAAAAAAAAAAAAAAAGCTATGAAGGAAGTCGTTTGAAACATACTGAGTATACAGAAATTCATGATTAAGAAATGATGCTCCAAAGAAGAAAAGCCAAAAACAAGACAGAAAAAAAACAAATGCATTGCACACCTTTGCAAGTAACAAGCACTAACCCGTTACTCTAAAATTGTCAGTGAAAAGAATTAGAACTTACTTTTCCTGACTTCCCTTTCCTGAATGAACCATATTTCGGAAAACCAAATAGTTGTTGAGGTAACTTTTTAAACAATAAATGTGAAAGAAATAACAGAATTGGAAAACTACCAGTTAGCAATTTTTCATGCAATAAATGACTTAGGCAACAATCATCAGTGGATGAAACCATAAAATGAAAGGTTGAGGAAAAATTTCAAAAGGCAGAAAAGACCATCACTGCCTGAGCCTAATAATCTAAGTGTCAGTGCAAATGGGACTCCAGACATTTTGTACTTCTGAAGTACTACTGCTATCTGAAGTACTAAGCATACCTATAAAACTTCCTTGCCAAAAAACAAAAACTAATCAAGCCTTAAAACTGACTTTCCATTTACAGACGTCTAAGAAACTTGAGGGTCAGAGGAACAAGCTAACGGACACCATAAGAAGGAAATAGGTAAAATCTAGGATGTGAAACACTAGAAGACAACTGATGTAGTCCCTACAATGAAATAACCGTACAAAAGGAGAGGAAAGGGGTCAGGAGAAGCTTAGTCTAGAGCAGTGGTTCTCAGCCTGAGGATCACAACCCCTTTATAACAATGAAAATACATTGAAGCATTAGGAAGGTTGAGAACCATTGGTCTACAGGAATGAAATGTAAGGTATGAAACATTTTCAGATCCTGATTCAAACATCACAACGATAAAATGACCTGTAAGACAATCATGAACACTTGACTATGAACTGGTGTTAGACAATACCAAAAAATATATATACTGTGTTTCCGTGAAAATAAGACACTGTCTTATATTTATTTTTCTCTCAAGAAGACACACTAGGGCTTATCCATGCCCATCACTAGGTTTTATTATCAGGGTAGGGCTTATATTTAACAAATGGATAGAAATCCTGCTAGGGCTTATTTTGGGGGTAGGTCTTATTTTCGGGGAAACACGGTATATTACATGTTTTTGGGTAGGTCTTACTTTCAATAAAACACGGTATATACATATATAATTATTTCATTAGGTGTTAAAATAGCATTGTGTTTATGTAGGAAAATATGCATTATTTTTGGAGAGACATTCTTAAGTACATCAAAGTTAAATGACATACTTCCTGGAATTGGCTTTAAAATATTTCAACAAAAAAAAGAAGGGAAGGAAGAAAAGGGGATAGATGACATATGTGTGACGTAAATGAATAACTATTTAAAAATATTTTAGACACAGGGTCTTGCTGTGTCACCCAGGAGTTCAGTGGCATGATCACATGTGACTGCAACCTTTAACTCCTGGGCTGAAGCAATCCTCCTACCTCAGTCTCCCGAGTAGCTGGGCTTACAACAGTGATTTTCAACCATTGTACCATGAGAGTATCTTAGGTGTGCCTTGTAAATTTTTAAACATCATCAGTTAAAAGATTTTTTTTAAAGATGTTCAAAGCATAGTATGTTCTTTTCTTTTACTTTTTATTGTGATCAGCATAACTGAAATGTGCCATGAAAGTTGAACTATAGGTTTTAGTATGCTGTGAGATAGAAAAGATTGAAAAACACTAGATTATAGGCTTAAGTCACCACAGATGGCCACAAGCAATTTTTTCTTTATTTGCTGGATTCTTTCTGCCTCTGTCTCTCATTCCTTGATGTTCCATAAGCAGGACAAACATGTGGAGAAAAAGGTTGAGGACTGGCTGGGAGGAGAGTGGAAATGGAGAGACAAATGACTGGGGTTCATCAAGTGACTGAAATGTATTTATTCTCATGGTTTGGGATCTAAACCAATCAATGACTTTCAGTTTTAGCAAAGACTTCATTAATTTAGTCTCCTTGAACTACAATAATCATTCTCTTTGATTTCCTTTTAATGTCAAGAAATAATTTATTTGAGCTAAAGTCATTAGTTTCAATTAACAAAGTTGCAGTCACATAAATGGTTGCAGGGACTAAATACAGGAGAGTGGCTCCACCACAGTGCCCTGAGCATCTGCACCTGTTCTTGCTCATCCCCACATAACAAGCCTTGATTGCAGCTGATCTAAGTCATGGTGGGAAGTTCTTTGATTCTCCTACAACACAAGACCCTGGGAGGCTTGTGAGGAGCTTCCCCAAGGCCATTTCTCATTCGCCTCCCGGTTTCTCACTGTTCTGACATCCTGATTTCCTGCCTCATTCTCCTTAGGGGATAGCTGCAGGCTGTAAAACTGCTTAGCTGAAGCATGTCATTGGCTCCTCAGCAAATGAGGCCCTAGAGTCCAGGCTGGCTTTGGTCATCTGGCTTTGTATCAGTGTCATCCTATGCAAGACACACCAGAGCTAGTACCTTTGGCTACTGGAGCATTTGCTGTCCAAGTAAGTAATAAAACTGTCTGGATTTTTAAAATGGCAAATTCACAGCTCATGGTTTCCTTACTGGCTGAATCTATCAGACTTCAGATTGGATTAGGACCCACCCTAGTAACCTTATTTTAATTTCATTACCTATTTAAATGTCCTATCTACAAATACAGCCATGTCCTGAGGTTTTTGGGGAGTAGGGCTTCAACCTATGAATTTGGCAGGGGTACCTGGAGTGTAGAAAACACAGTTTAACTCATAATATGTGGGGTGGAACTTTAGCTACTCATCGGTTCTACTGACAACTTTCCAGTGAAAGTTAGGTACCCACTCACAACCTCTATGTCTCTGAGTGGAGGTGTCACCAGAAAGGGGGAGACCAGGTCATTGATTCACACCATTTTGTTGCAGCAGGAATGGGGCAGAAGTTCAGCTCTCAACTCTCTGCTGGGTTTCCCTGATAGCAGAGGAGGGGAGAGAGATAAGCAGAGTACCAGCTATCCCTACCTCCACCACTATAGTCTGTCTCATTGACACCAGTGGGAATGGAAGCTCAGCAATCCACTGGGCCTTGCTTCTGTGCAGGGGTGGAGGAGGTCGGAGGACTGGCTAGACTGGCATCATAGGTCACTGTTTGATCATGTTGATGCTGGATGGGAGAGAAGGCTCAGCTCCCTGGTGGGCCCCACTGACACTGGCCTAACACATAGCCGAGATGAGCCTGCATCCCATTGTGGGCATGGGCTCTGCTCATTACTGAACCCTGCTGACACTAGGCAAGGGATGGAAGATCAGCTCTCTTCTCATTGTGGGGAATCCAAATGCTTCTTCCTGCTTCCAAGTGAGTGTGGTGAAAAATAAGCTTCCTGTCCAACCTCACCTTCAGAAAAGAGAAACAGAAACCCTTAGAGATGGAGGAGTACAGTTTTTCTACTGGTATTTGGCTGGAGTAAGGCAGGCATTGACAAAAACGTTTGGCTGGGGGAAATGAACAGCCTTGTCCTTTTTTGTACATGTTTGTTGGTGGCTCCAAGTTGGAACCTTCCACAGTGTTGATACAGGGAAGGCTTAAGTCCAAGGAACTCAGTGCCATGTCATTCCTCACGTCTCTAGGTTTTTAAAGAGCTCACCGTCTTCTTTTCAACCTTCAGAGTCTCCCCATGCTTGTTTACTGAGATATGCCCAGGGTTTTTTAGTTGTAAGATGAAGGACCTGGGAGAAATGAGACCACTTCCATTTGTCCAGAACCAGAATCCTTGTAAATACTTTAATAGAGGAAATGCAAAGAAGATATAAATGTTTGTGGAATATTCCAATATGAAATTGGAAACTGATCTAACATCTGAATTATCAAAAAGAATATCAATTTCTAAAATCAAGGCAAACAGAGAAAATAAACAAATGAATGAGTTCATATGAAGGTATGTGAGCTGTCACACTTAACTTCAAGGTGCTTTTGGCTGTACTCTTAACAATTCAACCAACTTCAGGCTCGGCGCCTGTGGCTCAATCGGCTAAGGTGCCAGCCACATACACCTAAGGTGGCGGGTTCAAATCCCCAGCCTGGGCCCGCCAAACAACAATGATGGCTGCAACCAAAAAATGGCCGGGCGTTGTGGCGGGCACCTGTGGTCCC
>CAUYQV010052452.1:0-38093 GCA_963574575.1 Galagoides demidoff
GGGTTCGAATCCCCAGCCCGGGCCCGCCAAACAACAATGATGGCTGCAACCAAAAAATGGCCGGGCGTTGTGGCAGGCGCCTGTGGTCCCAGCTACTTGGGAGGCGGAGGCAGGAGACTGGCTTGAGCCCAGGAGTTGGAGGTTGCTCTGAGCTGTGATGCCATGGCACTCTACCCAGGGGGATAGCTTGAGGCTCCATCTCAAAAAAAAAAGAAAACTGCAGAACCGTGGGTGGCTGGAGAAAGAGGCACTGTCTTTCTTGTTAGCATCCTCTGTATTCTGGGAGAAAAGGATTCTCCCAAGCAGTCAGACATGGGTACCTCTGCTTCCTTAGCAGAAAATGACTTGTAAACTGAGGAAGAGAAAGCCTGTTTTCCCAGGCATACTTGGATCTATTATTATGTGAGGTCATGAACCCACTTGTGAAAATAAATGATCAGTAGTTCTTTCTTAACATAGTTGTGTTAGGGAAAGAAAGAAACTTCTGGTAGAAATGCTCCTTCAACTTGAGCTGTGTCTAGAGCTGTCAGGATGCTGAGAGCCAGCCTGCTCTAATGCCAGAAGGTAACTGTGTTAGGGTTACCTTCAGACAAATAGAGCCCATATGCATATTAAGACATTGAACTATGTGTGTATATGTATGCAAGGAGGGTGCCAAAAAAGTGTGAATAGGGCGGTGCCTGTGGCTCAATAGAGTACAGTGCCCGCCCCATATGCTGGAGGTGGCGGGTTCAAACCCAGCCCTGGCCAAAAAAAAAAAAAAAAAAAAAAATGTGAACATATTTTAAGAAAAGAAAAAACTGTATTGAATTTGTAATATTCAGTATATGCCAGTAACAAAAGATGAATACAAAATACAAGTCGTGTTGAGCACCTCTTGTAACTGCAGAAATCAAATGTGACTTGGGTATATATCTCATACACATACACACACATATATGTATAAAAGGTGTTGGCTCATGTGATTATAGTGACTGAGACATTCCATGATCTGTTCTCTGCAAGCTGGAGACCCAGGAAAGCCAGTAATATAGTTCAAAGGCCTGAGAACTATATAGCCAACGGTTCAGATTCCAGTCTGGGTCTGACAACCGGGAGTGCGGAAGGCAGGAGAAGATCAATGTCTCAGCTCAAGCAGTCAGGCAGAGTTCATTCAACCTTCCCAGACCTTTTCCTTGTATGTAGGCCCTCAACAGAGTGGGATAATTGATGCTTATTCACAGGGAGGGCCATCTGCTCTATTTAGTCCACGACTGCAAATGTTAATCTCTTCTGGAAACACCCTCACGGACACGCCTATCCAGGAGTAATGTTTAACCAGCTATCTGGGGATCCTGTGGCCCCAAACTGACATAAAATTAGCCATCACAGTAACCCAGCCTGCAGGCCTCTTCCCTCTGTGCTTTGGAAGCCGAGAAATGTTCAAAGGGGTCCCTTAGGTCTTGCTATTCCAAAAAAGGCTTCCATTCTGAAATTTCTGGGCAGGAGTTCTGATCATAGGTCTTCATCACAGAGCTCACCTGCAGCTTTCAGGAACAAAGCTACAGTGCAAAATTATCAGCGTTGGAGCCAGGCAGCCCAGTGGTGGCCCTGGCTCTACTACATTTTAGCTCTGCAACATTAGGCAAGTTATTATTAACTTACCTGAGCCTCATTTTCCTCATCTGGAAAGGGAGAATAAGGGCATCATTTTACAGAATTATTACAAGGATGGTGTCAGGCACCTAAAGGAACCCAAACATTTGCTAATTCTGCATCACCCTCTGTACCTCTTGCTCTTCATTTTTCTTCCATAATAGGTACTTAGACTCTTCTAAATATACTTTCTCCCAATTTCATACGTTGGCTGTTAACATGCTCGCTGAGCTTCCCTGACTCAGGAGTTTCATAATAGCCACTCCTCCTCCCTCTTGGCTGGTCCTGAACCTAAGTGGCCTGTCTTGCGTCTTTCTCACTTAGGATCACCACTAGGGATAGTGCTTCTTTAGGAAAAGAACTGGCCTCATTGTACTGTGCAGCTTAAATTTGAATTATGAATGGACCTACCTTAAAGGAAGAATTATCTCATGGGCTTCCAGTGTTGACAAATTACTTTCCACAGCATGGTATTTAAATACATACAACATGAAGTATCACAAGAATGGAAAAGCAAGTATCTAATGTACTCAATACTAATATGAAGCCAGTAGATGGGCTAAAACCTGCCCACACAAGAGAAAAATTCAACTTAATTCAAGTTAGGGGGAAGGGGATGGAGGGAGGGGTACACAGTGTAAGGGTGTATGACCTACCTTCTGGGTAAGGGACACAACTGAGACAGAGAAAAAAAGTTGCATATAAATAAATAAATAAATTATGTACTACATGAAACTAAACATAAATTCCATATGTTTCTAGTTCTTAATGACACATAAATGGAAAACCCATCTAAGATTAAGTATAAGAAAACTATAAACGTAATACAATTTAAATCCTCATTGACAATAATGTGACAAATTATATTACTTTGCTGAAACGAAATGATCCCTCTCCATGTTGTGGGGTTTGCTTATAAATACTATGCGCCATATAATTACTTAATTCTGTCACCACTTTCGTCTATTACAAGTACCATAATCCTTAGACAAGGAGCCGCGATGGTGTTTAGCCTTCACTTTGTACATGACCATTAAGATACATATGAAGTCTACTCCCTTCTGTTAATAGTTGGTAATAATTAACTCATACTGTTTAATGATACTACCAAACGTTTATATAGCAATTATTATGAGCCAGGCCCCATTGTTATAAATTAATTCGTTTAATCCTTATAACAGTCCTAGAAGTGAGGTATTTTAATTTTCTTTATAAAGAAAGGAAACTGAGGCATAGACAAACAAAGTAATTTGCCCCAAATCACACTGATCTGGAATTCCAACCCAGGTACCCTGGATCCAGTATTCTTATTCTTAACCAATAATACTCCCTCTAGTAGACTATAAATATAAACACAAAGTGAACATGGGCATTTAAAATATGTGGTAATAATATTCTCTTATAAGTACTCTGTGATCATGGAAAACATTCAAAATATGCCTTATTACTTTTTTTTTTAAGAGTGCTATGGAAATAAACAATTTTTTTTCTAATTTTCATAGAGAATTCATGGAATCCTGAGAATACGTGCACGGGACTTTGCCGAACCCAACCCGGTTTAAAAATAACACTGAACCAGATTAACCTAGATAATGGCCGTTAGCACTACTCGGGAAAACTGAAACCCCGAGGGCAGTAGCACCTCTTCTCAATCTGCTTCCCTTTCTCAACTTCTTTGTATCTGAGAAAGCAGCAGGTCCTGGGTTTCTTGTCCCAAATGGCTTTAAACCAAGGATGGACTCCTTAACAGAGATAATACAGCAAGAATTCACGCATCAGCTGGAAGATTGTCCTAAATTATCTCTAAAATATCTCCTACTCTGAGAAGCCATGATTTTATGAAAGCCCTATAGGCCTTAGGCCAGGAAGAAAAAACGAGGAGGTGAGATTAGCAGAAACTATTTGCTCAGAAAATTGACCCCGAGGAAAGGCCCTGCAGAGCTTATTCTCAGAGTTCCGAGGAAAAGGCTCCTCCCAGCCATTGCTGGTACCCTTCTAAGTACAGACTTGCACAAGACTAGCCTTGAACTATCAACAGAAGCCAAGTTCATTCGAAAAATTTAAGTTTGGTTTAATATTTGAAAATCAATTAAATTTATTCGTCACATTAGCAAACTAAAGGGAACAATACCTGATTATCTCAATAGATGTAAAAAAAAAGCATTTGATAAAATTCAATTCCCATTCATGATAAAAGCTATCCTTGACTTGGTAAAGGACATCTATGAAAAATCTTAGGCTAACATCCAAGTTAATATCAAAACAGCGGAGTCTTTCACACTAGAGCAGGAACCCAGCAAAGAGGACTATTTTCATTTCTCTTCAATACAGTACTGGAAATCCTTCCTTGCCCGTTCAATAAGGCAATAAAAAGAAATAAAGTGCTTATAGATTAGAAACCAAGTAGTAAAACTTTCATTCACAACATGTGATTGTGTGCATAAAAAAAAATCCTAAAATAGAGCTATTAAACTAATAAGGGTTTTAACAAGCCCTCCCTCAGGAAATAATGGCAATTCATAAAAATCCATTGTGATTTTATGTATTGCCAAAAAGCCATTGTAAAGTAACATTTTTAAATGTTATAATAGTATCAATAAATGTTGAATACGTAGGAATAAATTCAGCAAAATATTTATCAAACTTGTACAGTGAGAACAAAACACATTGCTGAGAGATGAAAGACCCAAATCGTTGAAAGAAAACACATAGTCATGCATCAGAATACCCATTATTATTAAAATGCCTCCATGCTATGAATCACAGTTTAATGAAAAAAAGAAAAAAGGATGAAGTAGAGATGCCAGGGTTGGAGAGAGATGGTTGAGAACATCATTGCTTGTAACCTTTCAAACTTAAAATTAAGTGTTGTAAAACACCTTTGCTTATTCATTCACATCAAGAACTTGGGTACTGTATTATTTAGACTATGAGGGTTTAAGGTAGTCTTTCTATTATTACCCTACTGCAAGGAATGATGTTTGAGGACCCACCTTTCTAAATCACAGATTTCCCAAGTGTTTAGGACTGAAACTACTAAAGTTACACCCATTTGAGCTATTTTTTTTTCCCCAAGAGGAACTAAGAGTTTGAGGAACTCTTCCATTTCATGGCATAAATAGACCTCTTCAAAAAGGTGTTTTTGTTCACAAGAAATAACATGAAGATAAAAGTAATTTCAGATGTCAAATGGGAAAACCAATAAATTGACTTCCTGGGACAATATTCCCATGGAGGAAGAAGGAATAGCAACTGAGAAAAAATATGGGGCATAGCAGTACAAAGGAAAATTTTCTCCTTTATTGATGGTGTCTTCAGAAAGGCTACAAACGGTTTCACCCTGTTAGAAGAATGGTTTGGGCTGAGCAATTGACCTTACAGCAAAGGTTAAGCAATAGCAAAGTCTACCTTTAGAATGAAATCATTAGCTAAATCCCTTCTGAACTATGAAATATGCTATTTAAGGCCAATTAAGATTCCTCCGTCTGTGACATTAATCCTCCAGCACCTTTGAAAGAGCATCAGCAAACATGGCTGTGTATGTGGGAGTGTTCAGGGCTTCCCACTAGCTGCTGGAAGGTAGAGAAGAATCAATTTGCAGGCCCAGCAAGGATACAAGGTATACCTTCATGCCTACTCCCACCCCAAATGCTGGAGCCTCAAGACAGGAATCAAATTTCAATAAAGACCTGCTAGACTTCTTGGCATAGAAAGAGAATAAGGTACATAGACCCTGAGATTAGGATTCTTATCTGGAAACAGAGGGAGATCAGGGAAAGGCAGATGATTCTCTTGGAAGGATTCAGAATCTCCCCTGAATAGGGGGAAACAAGGGATGCTTGACTTTTATGTGAAGAAACCAGCTTGAGGTGGTGAGACTGAAATCCTTTAGCGTGTGATCCCGGGTAAGACCAGTCAGATGTCTTTCTGTTCCGTCCCAGTAACCGTATGTCCTGGTTTGCTCGAGACATTTTCATTTGCTTCTGCTTTCCTAGTGCAGAAGGCATGTTAATTATATTCTAGTAGACTTTTCCCAAATTCTTCAATACAACATATAGAAGAAATAGAAACAGCAGGTCACACTTTCTAGGTAACAATAAATGACATATAAACATTGGCAGCTAGCCAGGTGTGTGGTGGGCGCCTGTAGTTCCAGCAAATTGGGTGGCTAAGGCAAGAGAATCGCTTAAGCCCAAGAGTTGGAGTGCTGTGACGCCATGGCTCTCTACTGAGGGTGACATAATGATACTGTGTCTCCAAAAAACAAAACAAACAAACAGACAAACAAAACCACTGGCGGGGATAGAGCCCTTATTTGTCTTGATGAAGGAGGCAGCCACACTAGCAGTAGCAGCACCAGAGCCTGCTGAGAATGGAAAGAAACGTCTATGGCTTCCTGAGACCATGGAAGCCATCTGGACAAAGTTATAAGGCTTAGGGACCTTAGTCCTTTTCAGATTTCTGGGTGGTGTTTGTAGTTGAAGATCATTGTTGCTGGAGTTTGCATATGTCTACACTGAGTTTTGGGGGCATGTGACTAAGGCTCAGTTTCCCCTTCCTGGATTTAATGTTCTTTGGTTGCCATCTTGAGATTCTTACTAATTTTATCATGATTTGGATTTTGTAAGTCAAGTCTGATGGGACAACAGAGTATGCTCCAGGGATTTGGAGTTTTAGGTCCTGTCCACCCTACCTCCTGCTGCATCCCTGATTACCCAGGGTGGGTTCTCAGTAGCCCACTCTCCAATTCCCAAGCACTGACCTGCCTGGCCTCCCTTTCCCTATCCCAGCCCCATGACTGCTTTTGCCTATAATGAGGGTCTGGGAACAGGGACTGTAGGTTCTGTGTTGGGGGCAAAGCCCAGTGGCCGTTGTTCCTGCATGGGGTCAGCATTGCCTTGGCCACCCTTCTGCACCCTGGTGCAGAGTTGGCAATAATCCCCTGGATTTCAGCCACTCTCTGTGAGGGTCTGGGCCTGCAGGGAGGGGAGAATGACTTCTGTGCCACCAGCCTCGTGGTGGATTGGAGCGCTCTGTGGCTGGTGGCTGCTCATGCACCTGACAAATGGCAGAGCAGGACCTTGGGTGCCTGTGAGCGTCTGTGCCCCCCTGCTGAGAATCCCATGCTTCGAGGAGCACAACATCAAACAGCAAATAAAAATGCATGACAGTTGAGAGGGAGAAAAAAGACAGGAAAAAGAATTACAGTTTAGTACTTTAACAACACTTTTCCCCTGCTTCTTGGACAAGGAGTCTCTCTTTGCACTGAGACCATCAAATTATGTAGTTATCTTGCCATGTTCCTCTTAAGAAGCCAAGGTGGTGTCTGAATGCCTTTCAGACAACAACCTGCATCCGTCTGGCTGATAGGGAAGTGCATGCCCACTTGGTAGTCCTGTGATGTCTCTCTGATGTGGACCCCACCTCTGAATCCTCTGTCCCCTTCCCCACACTCCCGCATCTTCTTATCTTTCTATCATCCTCTCCCGCGTTTTTAGTGCCTTTCTAGCTCCATCCCATTTCTATTAACTGGCCCTTACTGTCACTCCAGTTTGTTTCGTTGGGTCACATCTGTCTTTTAATCTGAGAGCCCAGAGTTTGATTCCTCTTCAGACATCTATAAATCATGTGATGTAACGCAAAGAACGTGATTTTTAGAGTCCTGGATTTCATCCTATCTCTGCTATTGACTAGATGTGTGAACCTGCCTGATTTGCTTCAGTTCCCTTAGCCTCAAGTTTTCCCGTCTGTAAAATGAGGTTTCCTTGATTACCCAGCCATGTGGGGGGCATCCACATGTTATCTTTGCAAGTCAGGTTGGTACTTCTAGCTACTTTACTGGGCATGATCGAAGCCTTTGTTACCATGTTCTTTAGCTCATAAAATGTACCCAGACTTCCTTCTCTCCCTCAGATTCTCTTGTTCCTAACCAGTCTCCTAGCCTCCTTCCCAGGAGTCAGCATATGAAGCATTTCTCTCTGTCTGTTCCTACCCAGATGACCTGAGGTTGGGACAGCCGGGTAGCATCAATTTGGCTTGTCCTCAGATGTCATTCCTTAAGATAACCACTCAGTTCCATAAAATGGAGAAGCAATAAGCAGATGTTCCCCCCACCCAGAATCACCCCCTCCTACTCTGATTTCCTTGCCTAGCTCAGATTCCCAGATCCTGCCAGGAACTCAGACCCCCAAGCCTCCTCTTTTCATAGAGAGAGATTCAGTGTCCTTCCTGTGTTTTTCCCCTCTGGATTCCCTGTCCAACCTGTTTTGCCTTTTTGGCCTGTGTGCACAAAAGGCATGATGCTTAATTACATTGTCATCATAATCATTGTGAACAAGAAAGCTTGGTAACAAGTATTTCACCCGAATATGTGTATCTATCCAAGACGCACCCTGTCCTAGTAGTTCAGAGCTTGGGAGGGCAGAAGCATCCACACAGGCATCTTTCTCCTCCCCTGGGAAGAAGAGCAGCCAGCAGGCTGCATCCCTGGTGTAATAGGTGGGGAACCACAGGCATTGAGGTGCTGAGTGAAGCTCCTGGAGATCAGAGAGATTTTGTGAATGAGGCTCTCAAACATGGCTGGCTTACGTCCCTCATGGTTTTACAATGGAGGGGATTTATGTCTCAGCTTTTCTTGTCAGAAGACTCCGAGTCACCATATAATGATGAGCCTAATCCCCAGGGATTTAGATGTGAAGACAGAATGTTTTGGCTGCCCTCCTCTCCCCTCACTTCTCTGCTTACCAATGAAGGCAGTGCTCCTGAGTCGAGCAGGATTCAGATCCGAGGCCCGCACCTGGTTGCAAGACCAGCCAGGGGGAAATCCACCTGATTATGGGGGTTAAGAAATGACCTTCCTGTGGTTCTGCCTCTCAGCTGAAAAACCCCCCAAGTTAGTGGGTCAAGATTACTTGTGGTCTTTTGACTATATACAGGGAGATAATCCTATGAGGGAATAATCTTTACTTCTACTGCCTAAAACGGAGCCTGCCACATCGTTCATACGTATCCAAGAAATCCAAGTTTAAAACATCAATCTGTTCAGTCTGTTCCGAGGGAGAAGACAGGGAGATAATTGCAATAAAGGCCAAAGGGCCCTGGCATGGGCTGAAGAATTCAAGTGCATCAGCTATTTGGAGGCTTTTATTATGTGCCAGGTCCACCTGTTGTGCCCCTCCCTTCCCTCTCCATCCCCACTTTCTTAACTGGTCCCCAGTAATCACCCCCCTAGACCATGGCAGGATGCGCTTCTTCATCTATCTTCTTCCAGCACCCAACGGCTTCTTCTACCGTCCCAATGCTTCCTTCAGCCGCCCCCAAAGCGATGTTCCTGAAATGCAAGGATTTTCATCTGCTTGCAACCCTGCCAATGGCTTCTGATTTACCACTGCCTGGGTCTTGGCCTTTTACTGCCTAGCTTCTCTCACATCCCCCCGCCGCCCCCGTCCTTTCCCTTGCCACAGTTTGGATGAGCTCTCCAGGGCAGTCTCGTCTCTCCTTTCCCTGAAGTGGCAGATCGCCGGTACCCGGAAGACAAGAGTATTCGTGTATCAAGAAGAATTTGTCTATCTCTATGTTTGCTACTGTGTATTATGAAGCAATAGGGATCTATAACCTCAGAAATGCTTGGGAGAAAAGATACCACCCAAACAGCGGTTCTGATATTTCCTCCTAGGAATATATTGTGGTGAAGCCTAAGTATCCTAGAAGATAAAAATATGTGCATTGCACGTGAGATTTGCAGGGATCTGGTCCCTGCTGACTTCACTGGCTTCACCTTCTGCAGCTTGCTGGCTTACCCCCTTCCCTGTGTCCCCAGAGACTCCTTGAGCTAGTCATTGTGAACTGCTAGCGGTTTGCTCACCCTGCCATGCTGTTCCTTCCTTTCCTGTTTATACTTTTGCGTGTGCTATTTTCTCTGTCAGAGACAAGTCGTGCTTTACATGTCATGACGTTTTTAACCCTCAAAACAACTCTGCAAAGTATGCCAATCATTATTTTTTAAAAAAGAAACTGAGGCTCGGAGAGTTAAATAACGTATCCTAGTCTATCAGGTCAGTGGCGATAGAGCCAGGAGTTGGAGCCATGCAGTTTGTTTCCAGATTGCATGTATTTAACCACTGTGCTCTGGTTGCCTCTTCAGTGGCTTCCTGGTAAACTCCTATTCATTCTTCAATACTCAACTTAAGTACCCCTTCACAAAGTCTTTCCCGATCTCTTGGGGTAGAGTTGACTGTATCCTCTCATGTGCCCCAATGAACCCTGCACTTAGCCTCTGGTATAGATGTTAGCTGAATGGAAAGGAATTATTGGCCCTACCTCTCTATTTATGCACCCATGTGGGTCTTACCTTTGCTTCTCTAGTACGTAGGCTGGTACATGGAAGATCCTCAATAAAGTTTTGTTGAACGGGAAGTCACACATCCTTAACATATGAATCATTTCCTTTTTTAGACTCAACTTTGTGAATCACCTCTGCCTCTCAGTTATCCTCAGTGTCCCTCTTCTAGGATATGTTTTTAGCCACAGAGAACACAAAAGCAATCTTTACAGCAACGGAAGGAATATTGAGGTTTAACTCTAGTTAGATCAGCAACATATAGGTGGGCAGCTGAGTTGCTAAGACCAGCTTTACTCAGATTCACAGAATGTGTATCATTTCTTCTTCATGACATCTGTACCATAAGTACCATAAGTTATAGATGGTTCTACTCTCCCAATAAAGCTACTCCTAGACTAAGTTTATAAACTCTTGCTCCAATTATCTATTGCTACAAAATAAACCACTTTAAGCCTTACTAATTTATTTTGCTCATAAATGTGTAATTAAGGCCAGGCTTGGCAGGGAAGACTCATCTTGCACTACTTGATTCCTGGGTATCGGTGAAAAGAATGGTTGAGGATGGTGAGTATGGGAGCTGTCCAGGCCTGTTTTTCCATGTGTAGTTTCAGGACCTCGCCATGTGATCTCTCCAAGTGCTCTTTCTAGCACAGTGGCCTCAGGGTGGTTGGACTTCTTACAAGGCTTCCCCAGAATCAGTGTTCCAAGATGCCCAGGCGGAAGTGCCAAGGCTTCTTATCACTCCATCTCCATGTTTTAGAACGTCATTTCTACTACATTCTATGGATCAAGGCAGATGCTAAGCTTAGCCCAGATTCACGAGAACAGGAATTAGACTCTATTTTTCAATAGGAGGAGAAGAAAAGAATGTGAAACTATTTTGAATTTACCACAACACCCAAATCCAAAGAAAAAGTAAAGCATGAATTAAAAGAGACATTATGGTACAGAATGTGGTGATTTAGGAACCCAGAACAATAGAGGATCCATACAATGTTAGGAAACCTGAACCACAGAAGAAAAAATACACTAGGATACAGGGGAGTCTAAGTCCTACTCCCCAAACTTCATGTTGATCAGTGGGATTTTCCCATCATGCGAGAAATAGTATGAGCTGACATTTTCTTTTTAAGGGGTTTACATCTATTGACTTATTTAGTCCTCTGATGTGAAAACTGGGGTCTTAATGTGGTTAAACAACACATCTAAGGTCCCCTAGCTAAAAGCAGCATAGCTAGAATTCCAGCTCTGACATCTGCCACCATTGCTGGTCTGCTAAAGTTCCATTCCCTGCCACCCCTCTATCTCTAAAACCCAGTGCACCCTTTATCTAGTTTGTGAGGAGTGTGGAGATACAGCATCTTCTTTCTGGGTCAGCTCTAAGCTTCTTAGTCTTAGGCTTACACAGATTTTTCTTAGTTATATTTATCATGAATGAGCTTATATACTCCTAGATGACTCCAATGGGCAGCAGAATAGGAAGTCACTGGGCTTAACTGTGCCCTCTGAGACTCCAAATTCTGAAAGTTGGGCCTGGTTTTTATTTGACTTGATTATGACACCTAGGCCTGTGTTTTAGGTCGTTGGTTACCAATAGGGTTACAGAGAGTGGTGAGTGCACATGAATGGATATGATGGAGAGCTGGTCTTCCCTTTCTGCCCTGCATCTGTTCATTTCTTGTTTGACAAATTTCTGGGAGCCCAGAAGTCCCATGAGAACAGGGCCGGTACCTGATTTGTTCTCCACTTTATTCCTAGACTCTGTCTAATTTCCTGGTGTGCTTCAGACACCTAACTAAGATGTATTCAAGTCATGAGTGGGTGAATCACAAGCTCTTATCTACAAGGGTCTACGAGGTCTGACAAGTAAGTTTGTGAACTCATCCTAGAAAAAGTGCTACATACCTCATTGCTGACTATCACTACAGTCACCCTTGTGAAGCTATGCACTGATGTCAGTGCCTAGTGTCTCCCCCCAAAAGCAATTTTGGAACTCTTTTTCTGAATGAACATCAGAGCTGTGGTCATAGGCGATCTGACAGTTCACAGACTTGCTACCTGTGTGCTTTCGTCGGCAGCACTGTACAAACAACTCAGTAAGGTTTCATAACCTTGGCATGTCAGTATCTCACAACTGTTTGTGTCAACGTGTGGTGGTGTCTTGCTGAGTGGTGTTCATTATTGTTGTTACCTGCTTTTGTATGCCATGTGATGAACATGGCTCTGATGGCCATTCCAGGAAGAGTTCCAAAATTGCTCAAAAGAGTGCTAGGTGCTGGCATCAGTGCACAGCTTCCCAAGGGGAGTACGTCAAAGGTGATCATAGTGAAATTCAGCAATGATGTATATAGCACTTTTTCTAGGATAGTTTGTAGGCTTAATTATTAGATGTTATCTATGGTGAAAAAGTCAAGGACTTTGGAGTCAGAAAGATCCAAGTCACAGTCTCAACTCTACATGTTAAAAGAGTTTCAGTTTGCATGGAAGTAATGTTCTGAAATGTGTTATACAAAAATACCACATACTCAGAATTACCTTTAAGATCTTTATAGTGGTACCTACCCTAAGGCTAACAACATAGCTGATGCATCTTCCAGAAAGAGATTTCTATTCCTCTAGTTGCACGTCAGACCACGTTGGCTTGCACCGAGGACATATGCCATAAGAAAAATATTTACCTTTAAACCTTGGCATCATCCTCAGTTCAGCAAGGTTCTGTCTTTCTCTGCAGAACACCGGAATGGAGACCTCCTGGGCCAACACTTTGGCCCATGGTAGGCTCTCTGGGTGTGATGATGGGCACATGAGTGGCTCACACCACTTACATTTTCATATGTATGCATTTAAATGCATATTTTTATGTGAACATATCATTTTAACATAAGAAGTGTTTATTATTTTTAAAATAATTTCATTTTATTTTATTTGCATTTCTGTAAGTTCACTGTTCATACAAAGCTCTGATTTGCCTCTCTGTCAAGAGATATGACTGCTCTAGTCTATAAACAAAACAAAGAAGGAAGGGAGCCAGAATCACATGAAAGATAAAAGAAACCAGTGTAGGATAAGAGAGCTGAGATGTGCTTTGCACGGTGCACACTCTCCTCTTGACTTGCTCCAATCAAATCCCTCTGATCATTCTATCGTGTCCTCTCCATTTAATTAACCAAATGCTCTGGTAGTGTTAATATGTACTAGACACTATTCTGAGTGCTTTATAAATATTAGTTCATTCAATTCTCATACTATTTCCCAAGAGGAAACTGAGGCATAGAAAGGTGAAGTCATTTGTCCAAGGCTAATAGGTACTGAGGGACAAAGCTGGGGTTCAAAGGAGAGAGGTTTGGTGGCAAAGTCCCTGCTAGTAACTGCTACTCCGAGTTGCTTCCCTTTTTCCTGCTGATGGTGATAGGATTCTCAACTTCTGTCTGTCTTGGGCACCATTGTGCTGGCCTCTGCTTTGATCTCCTGCCTTTGGTCCTAGTTCATCCTCAAACTTCTGTTCTACTGTGTTTAAACATGAACATGACCAAGCTTGATGGCTCACACCTGTAGTTCCAGCATGCTGGGAGGCTGAGGAGGGTGGATTGTTTGAGCTCAGGAGTTGGAGACCAGCCTGAGTGAGATCCCATACTTGAAAAAAAAAATAGCTGGGCATTGTGGCAGATGTCTGCAGTCCCAGATACTTGGGGGGGCTGAGGTTACTGGGAGCTATGTGAGGTTTGAGGTTGCTGTGAGCTATGACACCATGGCACTCTACCAAGGGTGAGTCTACCAAGGGTGAGTCTCACCAAAGTAAGACTCTGTCTAAAAACAAGGAAGCAAGCAAACAAACATGAATCTGAACATGCAACCTCTACTGTCTTACCTACAGTGATACTTGCCTGACAGAACTTCTCAGAACTCATAACAGAGCTCAAGGGACAAACTTTGTGGGGACCCTCTGTATACTCTTCTTCTCAAGAGGTGAGGTCCCTCTGTATGTTGAAGCACAGAGGAGTCTGAAAGTCAGGAGCTCATTTGAGCTCAACCTTGCACTTCCCAAGTTTACTGACATGCCAACCTTGTTCATGCAGTGGTTGTTAACATCTTCCTCTGTGAAATGTTTTACAGAACAGATGTTGGAAAATTTTGCCCTTCAGGATACAGTCTAAACTCCAAGATAAGTCTCCTGTATGGCCTGGCCTCACATGCCCTTACCTCTCTCCCCTCCCCACTTCACTGAGTTTCCCTTCTTTGAACTTGCAGTCTCTTTTCTTTGCTCTGGGTCTTAGCTCCTACCATTTCCTCTCCTTAAAATGCCCTTCTTTTCTCTCTTGGTAAACTCCCAATTGTTAAAAAAAAAAAAAAAAATTGCAATATCCCCTACTCTCTACAATCCCTCCCACTCAGCTCACTTCCCCCCACTCCATGGCGGAGTTAATACCTACCCCGCCTCCTCGGCTCCCTGCAGTTCTTTACACAGCCACTGTTTCCTTCAAAGCTGTCCTGTTGCCCATCACTTTTCTTTTATCTATGCTGTCACTTCTCTTTTAAAGCTATAATTATTGAGTGTGTATTGTGTGCCAAGTTCTGTGTTAAGCATTGTATGTGAATTTTCTCATTTATGCTTCATAAACCTTATGAAGTAGATGTTATATTATTTACATTTTATAGATATGAAATCCAAGGTTTAGAAGAGTCACAAACCTGAGGTTACTTACCTTCTCAGAAGTTAGAGCCAAGACTTAAACCAAGATCTTGGGAACATCAGAACTCACATTCATTCTACATCTCAGTCCCTCTCCTCCCCAAATATGATGTTTCAACAGCACAGACTCTGTTTTACTCATTTCATTATACTTGATACCTACCACAGGACTTGCTGAGAAGAATCTAATAACTACCTGTGTTTAATAAGTGAACAACTAGAGATAGGGTGAAAATGACCCAACTGATGGAAAATGACATCTCTCTAGATTCAGCAGTTTCTTCCTCCTGACTTCTAGCCCATCAGGTGAGACCCTGCTCTCTGACCTCTAACCTCTGGCCACAGGAAGAAGTAACCTGAAGAATCTCGGTTCCACTGCCCTCTACAAAGATGGCATGAGCTCTTGTCTTTGTATATTTTGATGAGGCTGTTTTTTTAAAGTTAATATTTACCAAGTATTTCCAATGTACAGGCACTTTTCTAAGTGTTTTGCATGCATATTCATCAGAGTAATCCTGAAGCAGGTGCTATAATTACCCCCACTTAATAGATGAGGAAACTGAAGTACAGAGGGATTAAGAACCCTATGCCTGCTCCCACAGCTAGTGAGCAGTACAGCCAGAATCCCAAGCCAGACAATCTGGGCTCAGAGCCTACACTCTCATTTACCAGTCAATCTTGCATGCAAAGAGAAAATAATAACAATTTCTATTCTAGAGAACAAGAAAATGGGGTTTCTGTTTTGTTTTGGAATTTCAGTGACTAGATGTCTGCTATCCTCAGTGACTCTATTGCTGGCTTAGCCACATTTTCCCAGGAACCCCACCGAGGTGGGTGCCCTACCCAGAATGTCTTTTCATCTCATCCTCTCCCCGATTCCCTTCCTAATCCCACTAGCTCAACATACGTCTTCAATAACTGGGGAGATTCACTCCTTAAAAAATAAGGGAATTCAGGCTTTGCAGGCAAATTCATTTTGGTAGAGGTGGGTGGGAGGATATCTGCCTCTGTTTGCAGAGGGATTATGTTAGAAGGACAGAAGCAGGTAGGAGCCACATCAGGTGAACTGTAGACTCCTGAGCCAGAAAGAGCCTGTAGCCAATTGGATAATATTGTGTCATTTATTACCTTATTGTCTAAAACATGTCTTTTGAGTTTCCTGACTCTTAATCCAAGAAATCTCTTCTCAGTGCCCAGGTGATAAATTATTTATCTGCTTTCTTCCCCTTTCATTAACCTTGTCT
The DNA here is from genome assembly GCA_963574575.1 of Galagoides demidoff. Taxonomy (NCBI): domain Eukaryota; kingdom Metazoa; phylum Chordata; class Mammalia; order Primates; family Galagidae; genus Galagoides; species Galagoides demidoff. Next base: position 15,911 of record CAUYQV010052452.1, read on the forward strand.
CCCTGTGGGAATGCAGCAGTTACTAGCAACTTGCCCCAGATGGAGCATGGTAGAGTGGAGCCAGGAGAGGTTAACCCCGGATCCTCCTGGGGATTTCATGCCATGGTGATTAGTTCCAGAAAGGCAATGCTGAAGGGTAGGTCAGAGTCCAGGCAGAACCACAGTGTGCAGGTTCAGACCCTAACTGTGCCTCTTACAAACTTCTTGGATAAATTATTCACCTTATTTTGCCTCAGTTTCCCATCTGTAAAATGAAGATGATGACACAGTCTTGTCAGGATTATATGCACTATGGATATACAATACTTAAAAGAGTTCCTAGCAAATAATCAATGCTTTATCAGAGTTTCCTTTTGCTGTTGTGATTATTATTGGTAGAGGAATAGTTGTTAGTGAGAAGGGCTTGTTAAAAGGGAAGAGACTGATTGAAAGTCTTCCACATATTTTCATTGACTCTCTTTGGTTTTTCTCTATCAAACATTTCTTAATCAACATCTGGCCTAATGCTGAGGATTCAAAGAAGAAGACAATGAATAAATGAATGAATGAATGAATGACAGATCAATAATAGAGAGGTAAGACTGCTCTATCACCTAAAGGCTTGCATCCTCTTTGAGGATTTGGATACATTAACAAGTAGTTTTAATACATGTGTCACTTACTTAGATAGACAAATGCAAAGCATTTAGGGAGTCTCAAACCACACCAAGGATGTGCAAGATTGGAGTAAGCAAACTGAGATAAGAATGGAATTTGGGGTAAGAACACTCATTAGCATGGCATGGTGCAGTAAAACAGTTGGCCATAAGTAAGGCAATGAAACTATGAGGCTTTGCTGGATTGCACAGAGAGTTCTGGGGATGAGGCAGGGAAGTAAGCGACCAAGTCATGGATGGAGTACCAAGTATTTCTAGATTTTTACCTTCATCCATTCCATGAAAAGATACCATCGGAACTCATAGTTCCTATCTCTGGGTGTTAAATCTCAGATGTATGGTACTTCAAGCTCCCCCACAAAGAGCTCTCTTGACATACAGCAAATTATTCACAGTTGCTATAATTAGGAGATGGACATTTTCCTTCAAAAGAGTGGTCCATTCCCAGCTTGGGCTTAGTTTGAACTTGGAGAGAAGAGTCTCAGTGTTCTGGTTGTCTATTGCAATTTAACAAAGTACTCTAAAATGTAATGGCTTAAAAAATTACTGTTGTGTTTCATGGTTCTGTGGGTTGACTTGGTTCCACTGAGTGATTGTCACTTGGCATCATTTATGAAACTGCAGTTGTGCATTGGCTGGGCTGCAGTCATCTGAAGGTTCAACAGGGCTGGGTGTCCAAGATAACTCACTTACATGGCCAGGAGTTGATGCGGAGTATTAGTTGGAAGATTGGTTGGGCTGTGGACCAACCTCCAGGTGGCTTAGCCATCTTACAGCAAGATAGCTGAATTCCATAAGGCAACTTCCTAAAAGTAAGCATTCCAAGAAGCCCAAGCAGAAGTTTCAAGGAGGTCACACTACATCAACCTCACTTCTACCAATCCTCTTAGTCAAAACAGTCCTAGGGCTCACCCAGATTCAAAGTGGTAGAAAAATATGTTCTACCTCTTGATGGGAGAGTGACAAAAATCCTCCATAGAACAGCTTATTCTAGGGGGTAGGAGATATCATGCAGCCATTGTTGGAAAATACAATCTGCCACATGGCACAAGGACATACCCAATAAATATTTTTGAAACATAGTAGTTATTTCCCTTATCTGTAGTTTCAGTTACTTGTAGTCAACAGTAGTCTGAAAATATTACACATGATAAAATAGTTGGAAGAAGAGAGATACCACATTCACATAACTCTTATTATGGTATATTATTATAATTGTTCTTTTTTATTAATAGAAATTATTAATCTCTTACGGCACCCAGTTTATAAATTGAACTTTATCACAGATGTAGATGTATAGGAAAACACACAGTGCATATAGGGTTCAGTAGTATCTGTAGTCTCAGCACGGACTATGGTATTCTCACAGAGAATATGCTCTCTGAGTGGCCTTGATGTTCCAGGTAGGAAGAGGAGCCATGAGCTTTCACTGACAGGGAATCAACACCTCTGAAGGCTACTGCATAAAGGAATGAGCACTGGACTAGGGGACCAGAGGGACCTGGGTTTCAGTCCTGCTCATCCACTTATCAGCTGAGTGGGCAGGCATGTTGCTTTTCTCTGGACCTTAGTTTTCCTTTTATGCATATTGATAACAAGAAATACTTTCAAAAATTCCTTGTTAGAGACAATTGTGATTTCAATAAGATACTTTAAGGGATAACACCACAACCGTGTCCAGCCTCATTAATTTTTCTGCTAACTGGCTCCCCTTGTGGAGGCAGTGTGACCATAGCAGGCCCTGATTTTTCCAACACAATCTTGGATCAAGCCTGTAGTTTTAGTGCAACTATGAATAGCACTCCCTTTTCACTCTCAAAAGTATCATAGTGTAGAAGATAAATTATATGATCGCCCTTTAGGGCATATGGCTTCTCTTTGGGGAGGGAGTTGCCAGTTATTCTCTGTTAGATGTTAACATTGGGCTTATTTTGTCAGTGAAATTTCATTAGGTCTCAGTGCTGACTCTCAGTCCAGGTTTTTCTGATCACAAGCAACTAGCATAAGCTAAAAATGGAGTGCATTGGATGGGTTGTTAAATATCTTGCAGAAATTAAGGATAGCTAGAATGAAGGGCCAGTGTCCCTCACTCAGTGCCCGGGCAGTACTATCTTTAGGTCTCTAGAGTTTGTGTCATTTTTTAAATTTACAGACAGGCTTTCTCCGTATTTCTAAAATAGACCATGATCAGAATATGGCTGCCCATGGTTACTATTTTTTTCCTTTAATTTAGAGCCATACCCAAAGACTTATGTGCATAATACCTATGACTCCCAATTTCAAGTTTCTGGAGAGCAAATGTGATTAAGCTACCCTTGGTCCAGATTACTAGGAGTGGGGTGAAAGACAAATAGGACAGTTGGGTATTGAGGATACTGTGTAGAACATGGTTGTGTTAGTCTCAGTCCTCCAAGAAGCAGGTGCAAAAACAAGATGAACTAGACAACGTGTTATGTGAAATATCTATGAAATAGAATGGCAAGGGTGCCAGAGGAGAGCCACCAGCCACCAGCCACCACCAATGTGACCCCGTGTGAAGGAGAGAAGGAAGGAAGGAGGGAGGGAGAGGAAGGAGGAAAGAAAGAAGGTTGGGAGTGTCTTTGAGTTCTAAATTGTGAGAACAGTTCAGCAAGGCCATTGAATCCTCAAGTCAAAGTTGCTCATTAAAGGACCTATGATTTCTAGGAAAAGATCTACCTTAGTATCCTGAAAAAGAGGGCTCTCAGTCATGGGCTAGAAGGAGCCCTTGGGAGGAGTGGCTGTGGAGCATATACAGCAATGAACTTCAGAGCTCGGTTGGTTATAAATGTACTCTTGTACTTGGATAGCTGACAGGCAGATGCCCATGACCACAACAGTGGCCTCATTTGGTCTCATTTAGAGACTGACAAGTATCTGAATAGCTGGTTTTCTAAAGTGACTCAAAGGCTACCCAAAGCCTGGGTAGGAATTTCTATTCTAAATATAATGAGAAAGCAGAAAGTGGTAGAATGAGACTGGTAGCTGGAATTGGGGTACTCTAAGATCAATTATGCTTTTGATCAACAAATACCTATTGATTATCTGTCATGTACAGGCAATGTTCCAAGTTCTGGGAATAAGTGGTGAATAAGGCAGGGATTCTGCCTATAGTCTACAGAGGGCTTATAGACCAGACAGGCAATGAGACATTCTGTGCTAGGTGTTATTAAAGGGACAAACATAAAATGCTAAGGTTGCAAAGAGGAAGGACGCTAACCTTGGTAAGTACTGGGCTTTCAAGGAGGCTGGGTGGACATTAACATTGTATAGTCTGCCTCTATTCTCATGTTACATCTGAACAAACAAAAATGAGGTAGGTCAAGTGCCTTGCTCAAGGTCAGAAGATCCTGCTAATTATTGAGGAAAGGGTCTTAGAACTTACAATTCTTGAATTTCACTTTATTTATGCTCTGCACCTGATGACAGCTTAATGATTGCCGGTATTTTGATGGAGCTTACCTCCATCACTCCCAACAGGACCAGGGGTTGTTATTATTTGCTTTGAACCTATCAATAATACTACCCAAAATATGGATGATTAAAAATCCAACTGATGATGATGCTGCCTTTTAGAACTCGTTGAGGGTTTCTGAACAATCAGGAAACTTTAGCCCGTATTTTCAGAATATGCTGTCAGGGAAGGTCATCTGAATCATATCCATCAAATGTTGGGGATGACTCACTGTCAAACAAATCTCACTTTTAAAAACTGTCTTTATAAATACACAAGAAGAAATCACTTCTGTTGCTTTTGAGAGGGTTCTTCATTTCCTCTACCTTCCCTCCTGGCCCCTGCTCTGAGCCCCTCAAACAAAAGGCCCTGCAGAAGAAGTGTAGCTTCCTGGCTGCCCAGAGCTTGACTGTCTTCAGGTGTCTGGGATCCCCCAGATTAGCTGTCCTCCCCCCATTTTGTTCTTCTCTGGCCCTAGTGGGGCTGACTCACTGAAGCCTGAAGGCTTTGCCTCTTCAGGGTTGTGCCCTGTGAGGAAAGGAAAGAGCTGCTTACTGGATGGAGCCAGTGGGTAATTAAAGATATACAGGTGGCCCAATGAGTGGCTGTTACTCAGAAGAGGCCCCCGGCCAATTTAGGTCAAAGAGTGAAAGTTCCCAAAGAGGAGCCTGAGGCTGTCTTTCCCTTTATTGGATCATCAGCATGCAGGGGGGCTCCAAGGCCACTATCCTGTGCGCACTTTCCTCCAGACTCTCCTTCTGGATGGTTCCTTAGATGATCTTGTAGTTGGTGGAAGGAGAATTTTACAGGGAATGGCCCAGTTCGCCCATTCTCCAGCCCTGAGACAAGCTTGATTCAGTTTTGCCAGAAAATCCCATACATTAAAGGAGCTGCTACAAGGGTCAAATTAGGGTGCCTCTTTGGCATATAACTTCAGGACACAAAACAAATAAATTTAAACAAATAAACGAACCCTGACCTTTTGGTGTAGAAATGCCAAATCCCTCTCTCCCCATATCCACCTTAAAAAAAAAAATTGTACACACTTGTGGAAAATACAGAAACAAAAGAAGGAATACAAGAAAAGCTTGCGATTCTTCCTGCATTGCCCTTCCCCAAGATTTCACTGCTAACTTTAGTGTATGTCCTCTAGAACTGTTTTGCTACAGCCAAATACATGCACCTCTGTCCACCTACATGCTTTCTTCAGTGATTCTGGAGCATATCCTCACGGGATATACTTTTGCACTATTGTCCCCAGTGACTGTGGAATATTATATACTTGTACCATGATTATTGACATGTTTCATTGGACATTTGGGTTGTTTTCTATTTTCAGGAGAATTCTTTTGATCTTCAACCCAAATCCCTCCTACTGCATTGGAAGTTGAGTTTAACAAAATGAAGCAATTTGAGGTACTTTTTTCTAAATCCGTGTTTCTCAACTAGAAGTGATTTTGTTCTCTGGGGGACATGTAACAATGTGTAGAGACATTTTTGGTTGTTACAACTGGGAGACTACTACTGGCGCCTAATGGGTAGAGACTAGAGGTGCTGCTAAACACCCTACAATGTTTGGAAGAGCTTCCCACGTGCCGAGGTTGAGCTGCTTTGCTCAAAAGAGCCATCTAATTGTTGTTACAGACTCAAGTGAGCTGCCCAGCCGAGGATCTCCATGCTCGTCCTGTTCCTCACAGTTCCTTATTGTCACTTTTTCACTTCAATTCATCAAATACAAATAGATCACTGTGCTGGACACAGGAGCGATAAAACTGCGATTCCTTCCCTGCACTGAATCACACCTTGTGTTGCAAAAGCTCTTTTTCCAGATCAGTAAAAACTGTGCTTTTCCTTGCCCATGTTGCTCTTAGCAACCAAACTCTCAGTCTTTATTCAATTACTCAGTCTGTAGTCACGCGCTTTGGAGCTACAAGGTCCCTCTCAGAGCTACACCATTCTTTTTCCTGGCCTCACAAAATATTCCAAGGTCTTGGCTTTATTTAAGACTTAATCTGTTCCCCATTTGGGGCTTCATTTACTCCCTTTTCCTTTGTACATACAGGCTCTACATTTTCCACCCTCCCTTCCACCAGCGAAGGTATCCATGGACATGCACATTCTTGCCACCTTCCCTTCCTCCAAGAATTCAGAGTCCATTCTCCCATCATAGGCTAATCCTTCCACCCATGTCTTATGTTGCACCCTTCTGTGTCTCTCCTGAGTCACTGCTGTGGTGCTACAACCTCGTGCACTGTGGCATTCTCAAGGGTCATCATCTCTCAGAGCAAAGCTTCCACCTTTTATTTCTCCCCCTTCCATGATGGACTGTGTTTTGCCAGCTTGGCTGAGGCTGAAAACCATGTTTCCCAGGACATCCTTCACTGTATGTCGTGGGTCTTTGTTTGCCAGTAGAGGAACTGGCATCAACTTTGGAGGGCAGAGGTGAAGCAGAAGGCGGCCTCGTTCTCAGAAGCTCACCACAGTTAGACGTGTTGGCAAAGGAACAGATGCAGAAGGGCTCAGTGGGTTCTGGCTTCTTCTTGCCTGCTTCTCCTTTGTGTCTAGCTCATGTTCATGACCATTAGCCCTGCTAACCAGTGACTGCCCCATGTCCACCTGTGGACTCAGAGGCAGCAGCTCTGCAGAGCCAACAGCTACCCCAGGGGCAACAGTCTCCACAGAACTCCCATGAACTCCCATTTGTGGTCCCACTGAAACAATTAGACCTGCTTCTAGAATTTTCCTTCAAGTTTCAGCCTGTCCATGGGGAGCAGTTCTTCAGGCTGTCTGTTTAGTGCTTGTTCCACTGACCCTGCGACACCCTCCCTCCACACCTTCACTTCCTCAGCTCCTCTCACATTTGCATAGAGACTAATTTCTATAATGATCCCTAATTTCTACATTACTCATCATCACTGAGTGGACACTGTCTTGTACCCCTTGACCGCACTCTTCAAAGAGTGGTCTGTACTCACTGGCTCTAAGACTTTCCCTTCCAATCCCACTTCAGCCTACTCAAATCTAACACCTGCTCCTGGTGTTCCACTAAGACTGCCCCTCCCAAAGTCACCATCAGTTTGTCAAAACTGATAGACACTTTTTTAGTTTTATTCTTACCTTGGATCTTTGCAGCTTCTAGTCCTAATGTTCTCTTCCTTCTCCTTGAAGGTCCCTTATTTACACTCGCCTTGAACTCACTCTAATAGCAGCCTTCCCTCCTCTCTGAAGGGCCCTTCTCCATCTCCTTAATAGATTCTCCTTCCTCTACCAGCCCTTTAATGTTCACATCACATGAGGTCCTCAAACCTCTTCTTGTCTCATCTCTACTCTTCGGTTTTCCACTTCCTTTTCTTAAATGATCTTCTTCACTTATAAGGCTTCACTTACCAGCTATTTGCTAGCAATTCCTAAACCCATCCCTCTAGCTCAGATGCCTTTCTCAAGAGTCAGTCTTCCATCTCTTACTACTAATGGAATATCTCCACTTGAATGATCTTGGGAGAAACCTAATTTTCTGAGCACTATTGGGGAAGGGAGCTTATTTCAGGTCCCTAACTCATGCCAAGATAACGAAGCTTTGAATGCAGATATAACCACATCCTCACTGCCTGACCCTGGACTTCCCGGGATCATCCACCTCAGTGACAAATGGCCTTAGGCAAACTTCATAGCCTCATTGGTTTTGATTTCATTATCTGTAAAATGATAACAATAATAGTACCTTCTTAATAAGTTTGTTATGATCATTAGAACAGTGACTTCCTTGTAGTAATGCTGTGAAATTACTCATTATGATGATCATCAATATTATTATTGGATACTTTAAATTATAGTGCTTTTTCATGTTCACTGACGTCACCTTAGTTTAGACCATCAGTGCTCTTAACTATTACAGGAAACTCTTAACTGATCCTAACTCCAGTTTTGCTCCTATGAAATTCATCCTCCACAGTGTTGGCACAGCAAGCTTCCTAAGAGAAATATTTTTTGTACAAAACCCTTCCATGGCTGTCTGTCATCTAAAGAATAAAGTACACAGTCCTTTGCTTGCTCTCATAACCCTTCATGTTCCACCCCAATCTCTCCACTCTTATCTTCTCCATGTATATCTTATGCATGATGTGTGGACACTCAATGATCTCGGTTTTTGTTAAAGACATCTCTTATAGCACTATTTTAATCAGCACTCCCCTGTCCCTAAGGACAGAATCCAATTTGAAGTTTGGTTCAATGTTATCCCCTCTGAAAAACTTTCCTTAAAACCTCATTTCATCCACCTTAAGCCAATCACAGACACCCCCTCTCATATGTTCTTAAAACCTCTGCTATGTAGTTTTAATAAAATGACCTGTTTACTAGTCTGTTTCCCACATTATACTGTGAGATTCTTCAAGGAAAGACCATATGTCACTGACTTCTAAATCCCAAGTACCCACTCAGTATCTCAATAAGTGTTTGATGAATGAACGATTGAATGGAAGCCCTTCGGAGATTTAGACACTGCTGCCCAACAGTAATAGTGAGGACTGAGACTTACAGGGGAAGTTCCCTCCATAAGTGGAATTTGTTTCAGCACTGCATAAGACCAGGAGGGTCTCATCTTGTTTCCTACTTGCATTTGCCAGCTGTAGCATTTCCTTTATCAGTATTTGTCTGATTAATGTTCACAGGAAATTCTCTGGAAATGTCCCCCACATAGCCCTGAAGACGATCACCTTCTGCAAGATAAACCACAAGCCATTTAGTGTTTGCTTATTTGTTTTCCACCTGTAATGGCTTTGACAGCTGAGATTGAGGCATTTCCAAAAATTAAAAACCAGTTGTGGATTAAGGTTCTTAGAGGTCAGCTCAGAAATTAGCTTCCTTTTTCTTCTTCCATCCCTTCCTGCCTTGTAGCTACACTGCCAAGTGCTTGCCCAATTCAGGTTTGACCTAATTCATCTCTCAGGCCTCCTGAAGACCAAGTCCCAGGAAGAGTCTGCAGGACCACCCTTCCTCCTAGCAGGATAGTGGGAAGGTCCAGCCTATGAGTGGAAAGGTCCAGGAAGTATAATTTACAAACCTCATAGTGCCTCTTGGCTGAGATCCTTGTTAATAATATATAAACGCATTTCCTGGAAGTGATGGGTTCTTTTGAGGAGGAAGGATGATGTGTTTATAAAAAGGAATGGAGCTTAAGGACTCTTCTAAGGGATAAAATGCGGAGAAAGATCCTGGAAAGGAGGAGGTGGCAGAGAGGGGATATGGGTGTAAATTGTGAGCAGGATCAGAAGTAGTTTGGATCAGAATTAGAAATTAGAAGACCATTTTTGGTATAGAATGACTTGGTGCCTAGACAGTAAATGCAAATGCCCACAGACTCCATTGGTATACTGTTATTTCCAGGTTAGGGGTGATTGTCTTATTCATAACAACAGCATTATCCCATCCGATGCTCTTTACACCTTTACAAGGTGAGAGTATGATTATTCCCATTCTAAAGATGAAGAGATTGAAGTAAAGAGAGGTTAGGAAATTTGCCCCAGGTCACGTAACCAGACAGCAAGAGAGCCAGATTGTAAAACCCGGGGTATCAGATGCCAAATCTGAAGGCTTTCTACTGCTGAGCTCTACTGTAAATTGAGTCTGGAGTCCAGTTGTAAAATACTGCTCTATCTCTTGCAGCCAGTATACAACTACAAACTTTTGCCTTCTCACAAGAAGAGTACAGGCTCTGTTGGCCTTTCTGCCCTACTCACTGTTTTTTTGGCTTTCTGAAATTCTGAGCTCTGCCCCAGCCCCTTCCCACCTCTCCTCTGTACTAGATGGATCCACTTGTCCCATGTTCCCCAGGGCTTTCCCAGTTTTAGCACTGAAAATCTCTGGTCCCAGAAAACCCCTCTGTCCAGGGCAAACCAGAATAATTGATCACTCTCCCCCTACTCCTCATTCTAATCCCTTGTCCTTCCTTCTATTTAATTTTACTCCTGACTTCTTATCCTCTGGCTTGCCCACGTATTTAGCAAAATTTAGTTCTACCTATACCATCCAGTAATGCACTTTCAAAATTTTACACCAGAAAATGCCAAACTATTTTAATATTCTTGTAAATAAACTCCCAAGGTGAATATGCCTCCCCATATACACATGTGTGTGTGTGTGTGTGTGTGTGTGTGCACATCTATACTTTTTTACATAGTTACAATCCTACGCCTGTGCTGTGTGGTTTTCTTCTGTTCTTACTTAGAATTCTTTCCTATTGTGTCCGTAGACTCATGTACATTTAATGTGCCCTGGGAGAGCTCTATTGACATTTTAATTTGTCTAATCCATTGTTGATTATTTAGGAACTTCCACAGTGCTATTTTCTCTCACAAGGCAGGGGAAGGAGTATTGGCCCTGGAGGAGAAAGTCCTGAGGATGACTACCAGCTTTGGGCCTTGGTAGCTCTGTCTGTTTTCTCAGGAGTAAAAGTGAGTGATGATAATATTTTACCTGCTGAACTCCTTGGGCTGTCAAATGGCGCAAGTGGACTGGCTCTGGGTCAACTTGAAGCCATTGTTGAAAAAAGTTATTATCATTAAAGGTGACACTGTAGAAGACAGGCAAAATGAAGAAAATGAACATAAAGCTTATTACTGAAAGGAAAATATGATTTAATTCCATAGTGTGACTCCTTCCTAACAGTTTTCTATGCATATAGAGAAACATATTAATTTATAAAACCTCAGTCCTTTTACTTTGTATCTTGATACTTCTTGTTTAAACTATTTTGAGGGTCTTTCCACTGGATGTTAATAAATACTGACATAATATAATGGGTAATGACTACATAGTATTCCAAAGTGTGTAAATAGCATGATTTATTATAACAATATCATAATTTAGGGCATTGAGGTTATTTTAATATGTTCATACTAGAAGGAATACTTAACGACAGTCTTAATTCTAGCAGTGGAATTTTGAGGTTAAAAGTCAAAATACAGAATATAAATCATGGTTTTGGCATATGTTGCCAAATTTTCTTCTGGAAAGACTGTAGCAATATATCTTCACACATGGTCCATATGGAGTTCATTTTTCCATGCCCTACACAACACTAGACATTACTATTTTTGTTAATTTGTCTGATTTATCAGTTCATTAGGATAAAGTACCATTCTTGTTATCAGTTCAATATCATTGCTCTTTTCATTGATGGAGACTTTTGGTGTTTGTTTTTATCTTTTTAATAGGGAGATTTATAATACCAAATGGTCTAAAACTCTCTCTGTTCATTTTATTTTACTATACTTATTTGAATGATACACATTTTATGCCTATCTTTCCAGTGGTTACCCTGAAATTTTTAGTGTCCTTATTCAAATGTATCTTTATAATGTGTAGAATTAATAAGTATTTATCCCTCTCTGACAAGCTAAGAATTTAAGCTTACTTTTACATGCCTCTGATTTCCCTGCCCGTAGACCCCCAGTTCAGCTGTTTGTTTTCTACCTACAGCTACTAAATGTGTAGTCCATTAACCCAAATGAAATTCTTTCTGTCTAGATGAACTCTGAGCCAAGGAGTAGACAGGAGAGAGCATGCACTATGCAAATTATTGCTAAGGTGGCTATTCAGGAAAAAATAAAGATGACTTACTTATCTCATCATGTCACCTATCCAAAGGATGGAAAGAAGCCGGGCATCCATAGGGAATGGAACCAAAAAACTGAAAACAATTGAGAACTTAGTGTACCCTTCTCAGCTCCCATCTCTTCTCCTTTCAGTGTTTCAACTTCATTCTGAAACTTTTCTCTTTATTCAATCTTACAATGCAGAAATCTCCTTTGAGACTCATGGGAATGACTAGATTGAGATGAGAATCTCTTTGTATCACTTCTAAATTCCCAAGAAAGAGACAATAGTTGACCTATCTTGAGTCAGGTGGCAACCCCTAGACAAATTGGCTACACCTAAGGGTGAGATCACAGGCCAGAAATTTAGCCTTCCTGCTCCGTGGTCATTTCCCAGAGAAAGACCCAACCCAGTGGGCATCCACCAAGGAACTGAGCACTTAAATTTCAAGCATTAAAGCATTAGAGTAAGAACATTGGCATGTGAATCAGATGTAGAAGTCAACAAGAACAATGATTCTTAATTGAATAAGTTTTTTCAAAATACATCTGCCTGGGCTCTCCCCAGACCCACAAAAATCAAAATTTCTGGGGGAAAAGAAGAGGGTTTATAATCCCAGCTGGATAAGTTGAGGCCCATAGATAGTTTGCCTTGTATCACTCAACAATTATTGTTATAATTGAGATTAGAACTCAGAAATTTTTCCAATAAGGTCCTATCTGTGTCAATGATGCTAAACTTATACATTCAAGAGCCAGGGAATGGAGGCGGTAGGGCCTCCATTCAGCACTGCAAGTCCATACGGGTGCTTGCAAAAGGGAAATGAAATTGAAAAAATGCAAATGCTCTGGTGATGCAAAGTTGCTCCAGGAAGATGAATTTTCCTATATTTTATTATCAAAATACTTTAAGCCTTATTAGCTTTTCTGAGTCTGTACTGTCTGTTCTCTGAACTCAAAATAATCAGTCATATTCATAGAAGGATATGGAATGTTGGTTCTCTCCATCTAGGCACAAATTCTATCACTGTTTTGGGGCTGGAGGCGGTGGTGTGGGAGTGATTTTAGAAGTCTCCTTCCACTACCCAACATTGTTCTGCTACTTGTATATCAAATTGTCCAATCTTTACAAATTAGAACTTAAGTTCATAGAATTGGATTAATCATAATCTGTGGTTCTTGACTCACTCTTACTGTCTTCATGGTCTTCTTTTACTCCTCTTACTCTGTTTGTTTTCAACAATATACAATAAGCCTCTCTGGACTTGCTACCCAACACCAGAAACTTGCCAATGACCTACACATACCTGTGAATTCCTTCTTCTTCTTTATCCCCAGATCCTTCCACTCAACAGTTTCTAACTGGGGCTCTGTGAACATCATCCCTTTGTTTTCCTTTTTTTTTTTTTTTTGAGACGGAGCCTCAAGCTATCCCCCTGGGTAGAGTGCTATGGCATCACAGCTCATGGCAACCTCCAACTCCTGGGCTCAAGCGAGTCTCCTGCCTCCACCTCCCAAGTAGCTGGGACCACAGGCACCCGCCACAACGCCCGGCCATTTTTTGGTTGCAGCCATCATTGTTGTTTGGCGGGCCCGGGCTGGGGATTCAAACCCACCATCTTAGTGGCTGGCGCCTTAGCCGATTGAGCCACAGGTGCCGAGCCTGTTTTCCTTTTTGTATGGTTTTATCTCATTCCTATGTATTCCTGCTAAACATTTTTAAATTTAGTGGTTTTTAACTTTATAAAAGGGTACTAGCCTGCTTATCATCTCTTACTATTTTTACTGAAAATTCTATTGCTAAAGGGAAAAAGGATAACTTCACAGTGGAGACGCCTGGCAGATACTGTTTTAATCAAGGATTGAAGTGACCTTCCTCAGTAACGGGACAAATCAAAATCATGTGCTTGATAGAATGCAATGAAAAGAATGCAGCATGGCGTCTAAAATAGTCTTGCCAAAGATACATAACCTGAATCTAGTCATGAGAAAGTATTGGAAGAGTGTCTCATGTTGAGGGCATTCTATGGAATAGCTGCTGTAATCTTCAAAAGGGTAAAGGTCATGAAAGTTAAAGAAAAATTAAAGAACTGCCCAAAATGAAAGAGACTGAAAAGACATGCCATGCAAATACAAAGTGGGATTCTGAACCAGACTCCTCTGCTTGGAAAGATATTTTGGAACAATTGACAAAACTTGAAGTTTAAGGATTATATGGTAGCAAATATTAACACAAATTCCTGATTTTGATGGTCGTATTGTGGTTGCATAAGAGAAGGCCTTCGTATGTAGAATATATGCCCTAATGTATTCATGCATGATGGGGCAGAAGACTGGCAAATTATTCTGAAAAGGGCCAGAAAGAAAAAGGTACTTGGACAGTGCTTATCACTTTTCTGTAAGTTTGATATGATTTGAAAATAAACAAAAAAACCAAAAGTGTATTCATCCAGATTTTCTCATATCACTATAGTTCACATGTTTTGCCAGAAGAATAATATTTCACTAGAGTTCATTCACTCTCTCACTGATGTTTGGCTATTGTGATCAGTGCTATTGTGAACATTATTTCATCTCTTGGTATATATCCAAAAAAGTTTATCTTAGTTACATGCCTGGGAGTGAATTGCTAGGTCACAGAGCATATTAATTACCTGTGGCTGCTGTAACAGTTTATCACAAACATAGTGGCTTAACACAACACAGATTTATTCTTTTTAAATTCTGGAGGTCAGAAGTCTGAAATTAATCTTATGGAGTTAAAAGTCAATATGGTGGCAAGGATGGTTGCTTCTGGAGGTTCTTAGGAAGTATCTATTTCTTTGTCTTTTTTAGACTCTAGTTTGTATTCCTTGGCTTGTGATCCCTTTCCTGATGGACAAAGTGTATCAATCCTATCTCTGTTTCCATCACCATCATCTCCTCTGACTCTAACTCACTTACATCCCTCTTACAAGGACTGCTGTGATTGCATCAGGCTTGTGAAGATAATCCAGGATAATCACTAATATTTACAAGTCCTTTTAGCCATAGAAGGTAACATTCACAAGGTCTGAGGATTAGGACATAGCACATTTGGGGACACTATTCAGCCTACCATACAAAGTATGTAAACATTTAAATCTATCTGAAATTCTACCACTAGGGATCATTTTCTTTGCCTACTTTCAAATGGCAAGTAGTCTGCGAAGGAGACAAACAATAACCATTTACATTTGTGGAATACTTGAAGCATGTCAAAGCAATCTCTCATGCCTGTTGTTTCCTTTACTCCTCACAGTTCTACATAAGGTAACTAGGGCAGGTACTATTTTGTTGAACATTTGATATCAACATATATGCTCACTTTTAAATTGGTACTAAATGATCAATATGTACGTGTACTTTTGGTAGTAAAACTCAGTGGAAATCAAGCAGGTGGGAGAAGGGAATATGGGTAAATTCACACTTAATGGGGACAATGCACACTATCTGGGTAATGGATATAATTATAATCTTGACTCAAGCTATATAGAAGTAATGCATGTAGGCCAGGTGCTCACGCCTATAATCACAGACTCTGGGAGGCCAAAGTGGGTAGTTGCTTGAGCTCAGGAGACCAGCCTGAGCAAGAGCTAGACCCTGTTTCTAAGAATAGCTGGGCAATGTGGTGGGTGCCTGTTGTCTCAGCTACTCAGGAGGCTGAGGCAAGAGGATTGCTTAAGCCCAAGAGTTTGAAGTTTCTGTGAGCTGTGACACTGTGGCACTCTACCAAGGGTGACAAAATGAGATTCTGTCTCAAAAAAAAAAAAAAAGTAATGCATAAAACCAAAACATTTGCATCCTTATAACA
This sequence comes from Galagoides demidoff, assembly GCA_963574575.1. Taxonomy (NCBI): domain Eukaryota; kingdom Metazoa; phylum Chordata; class Mammalia; order Primates; family Galagidae; genus Galagoides; species Galagoides demidoff. The sequence goes on from CAUYQV010052452.1 coordinate 31,466, forward strand.
TTCTGAAATAATAATTTTTCAAAAAAAGATGTTGGTCTTTTTAAAAAAAAGAAAAGAAAAAGAATAGGTAATATTAGATTATCTTCAACTTGCAAAAATGGGATTTGCATATTTTTTAACACAATAAAATGATATTCCTATTTTTTAGAGGAGGACACAGGCCTGGGAGTTTAGGTGACCGTCCTTGGATTATGCAACTAGTAACCATCACAGCAAAACTCTCAGCCAGGCCTTTTCACTCCCCAATTCTGTGCTTCTACTAGGTTGGGGGTGAAAAGCTTATTGGCATGATTATCATCAGTGAATGGCCTTTATGGTAAACCATGGTCAACTCATGATCAACAAAGACATAGGGAGTAGAGAGGGAAGAAGATCATTATGAACACAAGGATTGAAGAATCATAAATAACTCTAAGAAAACTTAATGAAATTCCACAATTAGAATTCTACTATCTGCGACCAGAAGGTCTGGGGGTCTAGCAGGAGGCAGGGTAGAAGTAGGGTTGGGGAATAGACTTAGCTCCTATTCAAGTAGAGTAGCAGCTCCTAATTGTCCAAACCCCTTTGGGTAGGTGAGCTCATCTCAGGTTCCTATTGAACCTTAGCTGTGGTTCATCACATCCAAACAACAAAGTTTTGTCTTTAGGTGTAATGACAAATTAACTCTAACATTTGTCTGGGTCTAAAAATGAAAGAAGGGTTCTGCTGGGTTAGAAAGGTAGATTAGTCATAATTATCTAGGGCCAGCAGATGGAAATGGGTGTTGTCAATAAGACCCATGTACGTGTTGTAGGTGGCATAGTGTCTGGCACATGACAAGGATAAAATAGGTGTTGGGCATAATCCCTCTAGCTCTCAGGAAATCATGAAGATAGATAGCAGAATAGAATGATGTTGCCTGTTACTAGTGGCAAAAAACCTCAGCTATATCCACCCATATGAGCCAGAACCTGGACTCTGCTCAATTCCAGTAGGTCATTTTCTTGCTCTGGTCATCTCCCACATTAGAGAATTTAATCTTCCAGTTCAGATATTCTATGAGTGCTACTATAAGGCCAAAACTACCCAATCCTTTCAAAGGCAAAAGAGTGGCCTTCCTCCTCCCTTTCCTTATAAAGTCTCTGGATCCTCTAGGGAAATGTCTCATTTCCCTTCCAGGACACACATTATTTACAGTACAGGGGTTACACAGAGCCAAGTAGAATTTCCCAAGGTGGCCCCACAAACCGTTAGTCCCATGAGATTTCCTTCTAAAAAAGTTTAATATTATAGTGGAAAATATCTCATTTACAGTAGGAACAAAAGATGAAATATCTAGAAATAAATTTAACAAGAAATATGTGAGATCTATAAGATGAAAAGTTTAAAACTCTTTTGAAGAACTCAAGAAGATTTGAGCAAATGCAAAAAGAATCTCTTATTGTTGGAAAGGAAGCCACAACCTCAAAAAGAGGTCAACTCTCAGCAGGTAATCTATAAGATGAAAAATAATTCCATAAATATACCAATTGGATTTTTTTTCTGTTTTTGAAACAGATAAAATAGTTCTAAAATTCATTTGGGAAAATAAACAAAAATGTACATCTGCCAAAAATTCTTAAAAGAAGCATGACAAGATAACAAGAACTACCAGATACTAAAACATACTACAAAGCCTTAATAATTAAAACTGTGCTATTGGTGAATGGAAAATGATCCACATGATAATTAAAAGTTTGAAAGTAGACCTAAGTATGTATAGGAACTTAATAAACAATTAAATTGGTAGTATCTCAATCACTGGAGACAGAAAGCATTATTCAATAATTGTTAATACATCTGGTTGGTCATCTAGGGAAAAATGGATATATAAATCACTTTTACCACACTATAAACTTCAAAAGAATCAACTATTTAAATGTAAAAATAAAAACAAAAGTACCAAAAGGAATGGTGAAAGGATTTTTTTAATAATTTCAGAGCAGAAAAATCAAGCTATAATTAAAAAAATTCAAAATCCAAAAAATTAATAATTTTGATCATATTAAAAAATCTTAGATGTTAAAAATACCACAATCAAAGATAAAAAACAAAGAATGAATTGGGGAAAATATTTTCAACTCACAAAACAAAGGCCTAATTTCTTTAATACATAAAGAGTTCTTACAAATCAATAAAAAGAAAACCAACAACCCAATGAGAAAAGGGCAAAATTCATCAAAAAGTTCACAACAAAGGATGAATAAATGGCTCTCAAACATGAAAGAATGTTCAACTTCACTTATAATAAGAAAAATTCAAATTATGAATACCCTGAATAAGACATACTTCACATACTAAAACTCCAAAAATTTGATATGAGACTCATACCAAACACTCTGTGACATACCTGTGTCACTCTGTGACAATAAGGTATGTCAATACCTTATTGTGGGAATTCCACTTCTGGGACTTTATCCCATACACATAAAATTATGCATATATGAAATTATTTATTGCAGCAATTTTTTAAAAGCTTAAGAATAGAAGAAAATTGCATATTCATGAAAGATAGAACTGATACATCCAAGAAATGGAATACTATGGCATCATTAAAAAAATAAGAGTAGTTTTTTACATACTAACACAGAAAAAAATATTTGGTAGTAGAAAACTTAGTAGTTTACAGTCTGCTACCACTTTTTTAGAAAAGGAAAGAAAAATATATGCATACTTTTATACATGAATAAAATATTTCTGGAAGAAGACAACACTGCTTGTGATGGGATTAATTGGGTAAAGAAGAGAAGATTCTTGAGTGTATACCCTTTCATACATTTTGAGTTTTGAACCATGTGACTGTACTGCCTATTAAAAACTAAATAAAGGACTTTTATAGAATTACTCCTCCCTAAGAGATCCATGATGAACACCAAGATAAGGTTTCTGAGAAGTCCTATACTAAACAAACCTGTTTATTTAATCCAGCATTTCTCAAGAAGTTTGATTCTGAAACTCTTTTCCCAGTTTATATCTGTTCATATCCTGGGGTGCACACTTTAATAGGAAGCACTTTCTCAGGGCCTGGAGATGCCCCCACTTGCTTAGGCCCCAGTTCTGGATGTAGAGCCCTGATCAAGGGAATCTACTTAAGATAGTAACCCTTAGGTGGAATCCATGGTAGTCTTAGCCTGTCAGTAAATGGAAGGGTAACCTCTTTCCTTTCCCAAAACCCTTGTTCCCTATACAGTTCAGAAATCTCAACTGTACTAAAAAAAAAAAAAAGTATCAGATCCAGCCCCTGGTCATGACAGCATGAGCATATGAAATAAGGTATGAGGGGAAAGGGTCGTTAAACAATGAATATGAAGTGGCCAAGGGTTAAAATCCCCCTCTTTACATGATAACTCAAAAGAAAAAGCAACATGACTTTTTTTTTTTTTTTTTTTTGAGTCAGAGTCTCACTCTGTTGCCCGGTCTAGAGTCCCTTGGCATCAGCCTAGCTGACAGCAACCTCGAACTCCTGCGATTCTCCTACCTCATCCTCCTAAGCAGCTGGGACTACAGGTGTCTAACACAACACTCAGCTAATTGTTCCCTTTTTAGTAGAGATGGGGTCTCACTTTTGTTCAGGCTGAGCTCACGGGATCCTCCCGCCCCAGCCTCTGAGAGTGCTAGGATTACATGATTCACTGCACCTGGCCATGAGAGGTTTTTAAAATTTTTATTTCTCAAGCTGAGAAATCAGCTCCTTTTGGAACATGCCTAACCAGGGACACTTTTTGCTACTATTTGAGTTGACTTTCAAAGGGAGATTGTTTTCTACCATTTGTGGAAAAGTCAATGCCAGGAAGAGCCAACTAGAAACCATTCCTAGCCCTAATTAAGAGCAGAAGGTCAGTAGAAGAGCTTCCCCAAGTACAACTGGTTAAACTTTAGCAGTGTGGAAGTACGAGGTCTTCTAATAACATGTTTCTGAAAGGGGTCCCCAGACCGGCAGCATCATCACCACCAGGAAACTTGGTAGAAGTGCAAATCCTGGACCCAGCCCCAGATCTACTGAATTAGAAACTCAGTAATTCTGATGCATGCTAAAATTTGAGAACTACAACTCTGACAGGAAAGCCTGGTTATCATCCCCATAGAAGAGTGCTCAAGGTCCAAGAAATGCTTCTGCCTTGGGTGAGGCCCCTTGGAAGTTTAATTCTAAGTTTCCTTCATGTCCTGGTTTAAGGATTGAAGGTTTAGCCACTATCATGTTGGAGGCAATGCTAGAAATTTTTACCTGGCAGATTCAGAGATACATTAAGTCCTATTAAAGATGGAAGAAAGGAAGGAAGACAAGAAGAAAGGGAGGGAGGAAGAGGAAGAAGGAAACAGAAAATGGACAAATGGAGGAAGAAAGAAAGAAAGAGGAGGAAGGTGGGAAAAGAGGGAAGAGAGACAGAGGAGGATCACCGTTATTATTTAAGTTTCCTGTCTAAGAAAATTAGCATGTATAGCTGGTACTTAAAAAGTAATAACAGTGTTGGGAATGATAGGGAGAGGAGTTTTTATAAAAAAGTAATAACTAATCTTGCAACAGGGAAAATAGCTACACTACTGATATTCAGTGGTGATTGGAATGTGGTTCTAGGCAACCACTTCATCAGAGTATTTACTTATGATAATTTACTTAGAAGTTAAAGAATTAAAGAAGTTAAAGAATCTAGTATAGAATTGACTCCCATCTCCTAGGACTCTAACACAAGTGGGCATAGGTTTCACATGGAGGAGCTTTATGGGCAAAATGGCACATGGTTGTAAGAGTGAAGCCGAGGGAATCAGCTTTTGCTACAAGGGCTCAAGGATTACAGGGGAGCTGCTCTGCCTCTTCTGGATCACTGGTACTTCAGTGTGTTCTCCCTGCTCTTCTGCTGGTTTAGGAGCCCCTTGAAGAGAAAAAGGGTTCCGTGTGACCTTACAGGGTTGTATCTTTCTAGTCTCTTAGACCTAGAAAATATAGAGTGGGGCTCTACTCAGCTTATGAAAAAGAAAGTTAGTTCTCCACGATATTGCCAAGCTTGTTGGGATTCTCAGCAGCATGATGGATGGCATGAAGGTGGTAGAGAGCAATGGAAGCCAGTGGAAGTGAGGCCACTCAGAGCGGTAAAGTCCAGAGGAAGTGACAAGACAAAGAGACATGAGGGCAGGGTGGGGGACAGAGGCAGGAAGAGTGGGCAGAGAGCTCAAAGCAGGTGAAGTTGGTAATGAATGTCATGCTGGACAAATTCGTTAGCATAAAGCGTAAGTACGCACACTTCTTTCCATGAGTATTCATTTCCCCACAAAATGTTGGAGTCATTTTTCCTTAAAATACCTTGTATTGCCCCATCCTCTTCAAGATAGGGAGAGAGGAAGAGGAAAGGCACATGCACTTTGGAGTCAGAGTCTGCTGCCTATCAATGTCTCATCTTGCATAAATAGCGTGATTTCATTAAGCATCAGTTTTCTCATCTGTAGAATGGATCAGCCAGTTCTGTGGATTTGTTTTGAATAGCAGAAATAGGAACAAGAGCTACCGCTTTTTGAGCACCTGTTCACATACTTGGTTATCTCTATCTATTTTTGGAACCACACATTGAGACAAGTGTCTTTTCCCTCATTTTTTTTTCTTCTTCTTCTTCTTTTTTTTTTTATAGATTAGGGAACAGTCCCATATGGGCTAAGTAATGAACTCATGGTAAGTAGCAGAATCAGGATTCTCAAAGTGAGGTTGAATCTGGTTCCAACATCTATGCCATTTCCACTACATTGTAGTGCTGTATTACACAAGGTCTGGTATAATGTCTGAGAGGTGTATGTGAGGTTTAAACTTAATTCTTTCCCTTTCTCCTGCAACTTCCTTCCCTCTACCTTATGGTCTGACTGGAATTCCACCTCCTTCCGGACCACCCTGTCCAAAGCAATGTCCCTTGATCTTCCAGTAATGATGATCTTCCCCCATCACGTTCTGTTTTCTGATCTCTTGTCTGCAGCGCATCTACTGTGGTCAGATAAAACCATGTGAGGCTTTGACTGTGATCTCTCTCTTCTCTATTGTATTACATTTCTCTCTCACCCACCAGACTTCTCATTTCTCTGTTTTCTACCTCCAGACCTCCCTGGTGCCTTACACACCCTGGTTGACCTAAATTCACGTAGTTCACTTAGTTCCTCCTGACCTGTTTACTGAGAGGTGCAGGTGGGGAGGACTTGGAACCTTTCCAGCTGCCTGGCTTGGGGAGAATGGCCCGTGTTCAGGGGCCCTCCCCCCATATTTTCTGGTTTTTTTTTTTTTCCTAGAGCCCAGAGTACAGATCCCTTCACCACTTGCTCTCTGCCTCGTAAGATCCACTGCTAAAATATACCCAGTAATAAATAACAACCTAGATGATTGTGACTGGTAGCTAATTGACTGTGTAACATAGGCTACCAGCCTCTGGGGCAGCGTAGCACACCGATTGTAATTAATCACCCTCGTCCCAGCCTGATTACCCAGCTATGTCGAATTACAGAGCAATTAGGCATTTTCTGAGTGGATTTCCCTGCCTAGTTTGGGCCGGGGGGGGGGGGGGGACGGTGGTGTAGAAAACAACCTCTTAATGTAGCTTTCTGTTGGTTTGCAGAATTATATTAGTTCTGTAGAAAG
>CAUYQV010052454.1:0-11662 GCA_963574575.1 Galagoides demidoff
ACACTGAGAATCAAATCAAAGGGACAACAACCTTCATAGTAACATCAAACAAAACTCCCAATTATTGCAATGAGTCATGTGCGTTGTGATTCCATTACATTTATTTTTTAAAAAAGATTTCAATAGTCTAATAAGGTAGGGGTTCTTTTTTTCCTAAATTTTACAAAACAGGGAGCTGAGAAATAGGTTAAGTGTTGCAAATGCCACAGTTTGCTCTGAACTAGTGTTAGATGTTAATGGAGAAAAAGCACAAATAGAGCTGGATATTCCTGACAGATATTTTGCTGGGGGTATGGTAAAGCCTAAAGGAATATTTCTATACTGCTACAGAAAATCCTCTCTACTGACCAAATAGCTCATATCTTCTGATTTTAGCATCTAGCCCACGATCATCATTTTGAAAAATATCAAAACCTGGAGATAAGGAGAAAATTGCAAATTTTTAGAATACCATACTAGAACACATAAAACAGCCACATGAGAATTATTTAATTCTCTGGGGAGATGTACCTGTGTTTGACTCGAAGGCTCTGAGGCTGCATTTTTACTTACAGACTTTTTCCAATATAGATATGAATGATTTTCATTGAGTATAAAAGATAATCCTGAGGTTATAGTTTTATTGCTTCTATGATATTACAAGTTTTATATTATACTTTGCAATAATATTTTGGTGTTATCTCTTTCATTGAGAATAAATATTCATTGTCTCAAATTCTTCTTTGAACCAAGATACTATCTGACTTGTTATCCTATTAGTAGGTGATATAAATCCTTGACAATCACTAACTTTTTATGTATATAAGCATCATGTGTTTAAGTTTTAATGAAAAATATACATTAAGCATGAATTGGCCATATTTATTTCTTTAGATTTTGCATTTTAAACAGACCATTCCCTTCAAGGTATACAGTTTTCTTTAGATTAATTAATATCTCTGAAAGAGATATAGCTGAACTTGTGGGACTAGAAGAATATCAATTTAATTAGTTTAATGCACAGAACTTTATTTCGCTCACCCAGGTTACTTTAAAATGTTCTCCATCATTCCTAAATGGGGCTATGAATGTGGAAACATTTGTAAATGAATTACAACAAGCTATTTAGAGACTATAACTTAATAGACCTGAACTGGGGCCAAAGAAAATGCATTTTAATATGCAGCACGTTTCTTCTTATCTTCCCTTGGCACCTCAAAAGTGCTACTTGTCTACTGATCTGATGTGAATTGTTGCTTTTACATACTGAGTGATAATCAGAGTAGTTCTCTTGTCATAGGGCAGTTAAAGGAACCATTGTTCCATTGGATCAAAAGCTATGTCTAGGTTACCTAATGGGTAGTCTCAAGTTTAGAAGGGCCAGTATTTAACCCACATTGTTGAATGTGAGCAAATTAAAGTCCCAGTGGTAATCTGCAATTTGGTTTTCATACCCTTACACTGGGCTAGGGGTACTTAGGCTTATTCTCACCAGATTATACCAGATTATAAAGGACCAGGATCAGGCAGTGGTTTCACTCAGTGCTACCAACAGAAGGCTTTGCCTTCATCCAAGGGCAATGGCAACCAACAGTCTCCCCTGGATTTAAGCAGATATGGGATGTGAATAACTAGGACGAATAATTTCCTGTTGTTCTACAAAACAAGGCAGGATTTTATGTGTAAAGAGGAAGGTCCTGGAAATCTAGTTCCTCTGGAGGGTCCTCCTGGTTATACTCAATCATTTATAACATTCTCCCAGTATTTCCAGCTTCTGCTCTTATTTTGAAAAAGCTAATCGTTAACAAGAATTTATGATCCCATTTTCCACAAGTGAAAACAAGAGTAACATGTCAGTCATTTCTTAATAAAATGTCCAGTCAGTTCTTATTTGGTTCTTTTTTAAAATGAAAGAACAAATAGCCTTATCTCTTAAAATATGGCCTTAATATTTATGGAAAACATGATGTGGCAGTTGTTACTAGCTTGGACTTAAACCAGTAAAATAAAAACTATTCATTAGAAATATAATCATTGATTTTTGTACAAGGGTAGAAAAATATCAGAGAAGACTGAGAGCCATAAAATCTAGAGGTAGAATTGAATAAGTTGTAAACTTTCTTTGCATCACATTTTTATTAATTTATGTTTCTGTGATCTTAAAGTTTTTTTCCTTCTTTATGTCCTCAGTATCTTGTTAGCAAGCTTCATTTTTCACTTTTATGCACGCCTTATCAAACCGTGTTCAGATAAGTTGTTGTGTGTCCTCAATTTATTTGTATACTATACTTATTTAACAAATAGTTTAATCAAGGAAAACTATAGACCTTTATTTTCAGCTAAGATTTTTTTCTCTTTTAATAATGTAGGTCTTGGACGGCGCCTGTGGCTCTGTGGGTGGGGCGCCGACCCCATATACGGAGGGTGGCGGGTTCAAACCTGGCCCTAGCCAAACTGCAACAAAAAAATAGCCAGGTGTTGTGGCGGGTGCTGGTAGTCCCAGCTACTTGGGAGGCTGAGGTAGGAGAATCGCTTAAGCCCAGGAGTTGGAGTTTGCTGTGAGCTGTGACGCCAAGGAACTTTACTGAGGGCAATAAAGTGAGACTCTATCTCTACAAAATAAATAAATAAATAAATAAAAATAATGTAGGTCTTGCAGGCTTAATCCAAAATTTTGCTTATTTTCTATTTTGTTTTTGCTTCCCTTACTATTTGAGCCATCACATTTTTGAATTAACTAATGTATTTTGCCTGTGACTGTATTTTGTCCTTTTATTTTTTAGAAATAGTCAGATGATTGAAAACTGAATAACAAGGAGGAGCATAACTCATGGCAATCACTGATATCTCACAGTTCACCCCCTACTATTCTGCCTTTGCATCAAATACAAATTATTCACTTGGCTAGTTCATCTAGTAAGCACGGGTCCTGTGGATCTGCTCCAGTCTTTTGACCTATCCTGGGCATTAAATCACTACTAATTTTTACTGCTTATTACGTTCTCTTGTTGGTGGGGACCTGAGTGCACATAAGGTCTTTTTGTTGAGGCTGAACTAGAAATTCCAGCAGGGAAGATAAACACTGGTACCTGAGTGGGATCTACTCAGTGCAATCTAGAAATATCCTTATGTATGCCATGAAAGTATTCTATAGAGAAGGACTAATCATGGCATATTACCTAGAAATACCCTTACCTATGCCATGAAAGTGTTTTATGGAAAAGAGCTAATCTTTCCCTATTCTTATACATCAAAGACCAGGAATGAACCCTAAGTATTAACATATTAGCACTTAATAAGCACTGAATACTTATTCATTGCATTCATTTAGCAGCTGCTTACACACTAAGGACTCGGTGTAGCTGGGTGTCTAAGTGTATAAGTTCTGGTGTCAAATTGCCTAGGCCCAAATCTGGTTTCTGGTGCTTAGAATCCATACAATTTGGACAATTCACTTAAAGTGTCTTGGTTCTTTAGAAACATTTAATGCATCATAGAAACATTATATTTATAGCATCTAGCACATGAAAGCACTCAGAAATGTTTGCTATTATATCATGCACAAAAGATAACCCTAGGAAAGGTAAAGAATCCAGAGTGTCTTCAGAAACTCCTCCACCTCTAGCAGGTAACAGTTTAGGTGGGAGTCAGACATGGATAATATCAGTCATTGCAACATGGCTGGCAACCTTGCCTTTACTTCTCAGCCACATGAAAGTTGGATGCATCCATCCTCCTTCTCAACACAAAATTAATCATGAAGATATTGGTAATTCATATGAATTTCACTGAAGTTTCCTTGAGGTGAGTGAGAAGAAGGTGACATGGCATACTGAAAAGTCAGTAGTTAGCCATTTTTCCTCTTCCCCAAGTTTCTATCTTTAGCTGCATAGGTGCCAGGTCTTCATTGTCAGTATTTTTTCTCTTCTGTACAGTATGTACAAATTTCCTTTCTAATCCGTGACAATCTTCTTTTGTTCATGGTCTGTATACTCCACTCAGCAAAATAAAATTCCAAACTTATCAAATATTACCAGATACATTCCACAGGGTACCAACTCTTCCATTTCAGATACCGCAAGATAAAAAGTGGGGACAGAGCAAAATTTTGTGATATATATATTTATATATAATCTTAATGTGCAGTCCAGTCAGCACTGCATAACACAATATAATCTTGCATCACAGTAGAGAGATGAGACTTACACAAATAAAATAATTCAAGTACACTACAAGCTAGTGAGTAAATGCTTAGTGATACGGGGTGAGTTCACTAGAGGGAGAGGTCTATGTGGGCCATTGTAATCAAAGAAGACATAGTGAAAACCTTGACCTAACCATGAAGGATGGTTAAGGTGTGGAAGGGCCACAGCAGATCCATTTCAAAGGCAGCAGTTACTAGGCTTTCATGTGGAATATTAAATTCTCCACAGATTAAGTATTTCCTTGGCTGTATTAATTTTGTGGCATTGCCATAAAAAAGTAGTATAAACTTAGGTGAATTAAAATAATAAGATTATTAATTAGATTAAAATAATTATTTTTTTTAAGGTCTGGAGGCTAGAAAACCGAAATACAGGTACTATCAGTGCCAGGTTCTCTTGAAAGCCTATAACAAAAAAATCCCTCCTTGCCTTTCAGCTTTTGGTAGGTACTGGGCAATTCTTGGCATTCTTTAGCTTGTGCAATCATAACTGCAATGTCTGTTTCTGTCCTCACAGGGTTGTCTTCTCTGTATGTGGGTATGCATTCAAACATCCCACCTTTCCTCTACTTTTTGGTTTTATTTTTATGGTACAATAGTTGTACATATTTATAGGAACAGAGTGATATTTCAATACATGTATATAGGATGTTGTGGGGTAATTAGCATATCCATCACCTTAAAAGTTTATCATTTCTTTGCATTGGAGGCATTCAAAATCCTCTCATGTATTAATAGTTACTTGAATATACACAATAAATTCTTGTTGACTATAGGCACCCTCCATTGTGTTAGAAATTTAGAACTTATTCTAACTATCTAGCTGTAGTTTTTTATCCTTTGACCAACCTCTTTTTAGTTCCCTTTTCTACCTTTCACAGATTCTACTGATCACTATTCTATTCTCTGCATCTTTGAGATCAGCCTTTTTAGCTTTTGCATATAAATGGCAACATGTATTTACCTTTCTGTGCTTGGTTTATTTCACTTACCAGGATACCCTCAACTCATCTACTTTGCTACAAATAACAAGATTTCACCTTTCCTTATGGCTGAATAACAGTCCATTATGTACCTACACCACATGTTTTGGATTATTTGTTTTCTGTTGAATTGTTTAAGTCATTGTTTATTCTGGATATTGATTCCTGGTTGAATGGCTTGCAAATGTTTTCTTACGCTTTTCAAGGTGTTAATTTACTCTAGTGATTGTTTCTTGGCTGTGCAGTAGCTATTTAGTTTGATATAATCCCATTATATATTTTTGGTTTTATTGCTTATGCTTTTGAGGTCTTATCTATTAAAGTCTTTCACAAGGTGAATGTCCAGAAACATTTTATTTATGTTTTCTTATAGTAGTTTTTATAGTTTTAGGTCTTAAATTTTAGTCTTTAATCCATTTTGGAGAGATAGGGGTCAAGTTTTATTCATCTGCCTATAGATATCCAGTTTTCCTAGCATTATTTATTCAAGATATTGTCCTTTCTCAGATATTTGGGTATGTTCTTAGAACTTTTGTTGGAAGTCAGTTGGTTGTAAATATGTGGATTTATTTTTGGATTCTCTGTTCTGTACCATTGGGCTATGGGACTCTTTTTATGCCACTGCCTTGCTATTTTGGTTACTATAACTTTGTCACACATTTTGAAGTTATTTACTGTATATGGAAGGAATGAAATAATGAAAATCAGAGAATAAATAAATAAAAGTGAGACAAAAATACAGAAAATCAACAAAATGAGAAGGTGGATTGTTTTGAAAAGACAAACAAGACCCACAAATCATTAGACTGAGAAAATAGAAAAAAGACCCAAGAAAAATAAAATCAGAAACCAAAAGGACACATTACAATGGATACCACAAAAATACAAAGTCTCATTTGAGAGTATTATAAACAACTACATGCCAAGATATTGGAAAATATAGAGAGAATAGAGAATTCTTGGACACATATAAGCTACCAGGATTGAACCAGGAAGAGGCAGAAAATCTGAACACACCAGTAATAAGCAGTGAGATTGAATCAGTAACAAAACATTTCTCAACAAAGAAAAGATCATGATCAGATGACTTCTTTGTTCTTTGGCCAGATTGTGTCTAATTGCAGAATTACATTTAGAAATTTATTTGGAATAGGATCATAATGGGTTTTTAGTTTATGCCTTTATTTATTTTTAATTTCATAATGTTATAGGGGTACATACATCTTGGTTACATAGTTTGCTTTTGTACATTTTAAGTCAGTTATAAGTGTGTCCTTTATCTAGAATATGTGCATTGCACCAGTTAGATGTGGATTTGACAAGCCATCCTCCTCCTACCCATATGAGCACATAGTGTTGATCAAATAGTTCCAATTTAGTATTGAATACATGTGGTATTTATTTTCACGTTCTTCTGATACTTTCACATTCCTCTGATACTAGAAGAATGGCCTCTAGGTCCATTGAGGTTGTTACAAAAGAAATGAAATCACCATTTTTTTTTTTTTTGGCTGAGTAGTACATCATGGTATACACATATGACATTTTATTAATCAACTCATGTATTGAAGGACACTTGGATTGTTTCCCCATCTTTGCAATTGCGAATTGTGCTACAATTAATGTATGAGTGTAAGTGTCTTTTTGATAAAATGTCTTTTTTCTTTTGGGTAAATACTCAGTAGTGGGATTTCTGGATCAAATCATAGACCTACTTTTAGTTCTTTGTGCTATCTCTATACTACTTGCCATAGAGGTTGTACTAGTTTGCAGTCCTGCCAACAGCAGGTGAATGAGTATTCATTTCTCTCCACCTCCATGCCAGCATCTGTCATTGAGGACTTTTTGATATGAGCTACTCTCACTGGAATTAGGTAATGTCTCATTATGGTTTTGATTTACATTTCCCTAGTGATTAAAAATGTTGAGCATTTTTTCATGTGTTTGTTGGCCATTAGACTTCTTCCTTTTAAAAGTTTCTGATTATGTCTTTTGTCTGTTTTTAATAGGATTGTTTGATTTTTTTTTTCTTGCTGATTTGCTTGAGTTCTTTGTAGATTCTGGCTATCAGCCTTCTGTTGGATATGCAGCACACAAATATTTTCTCCCATTCTTCTGTAGATTGTCTATTGATTGATTGTGTCCTTAGCTTTGCAGAAATTTTTCAATTTGAATGCCTGGCCATTTTTTGGTTGCAGCCATCATTGTTGTTTGGCAGGCCCGGGCTGGGGATTCAAACCTGCCACCTTAGGTGTACGTGGCTGGCGCCTTAGCCGATTGAGCCACAGGCGCTGAGCCGGAGTCTTCTTCTTAAATTCTTCCCCTAGGCCAATATTTGTAAGAGTTTTTTCCAATATTTTCTTCTAGAGTTCTTATAGTTTCATGCCTTAGGCTAAATCTTTTATTCATCATGAATTAGTGCTGAATGGTGCAGATCCTATTTCAGTCTTTTACATGTGACTATCTAGTTTTCTCATTTTGAAAAGGACTTCTTTTCTCCAGTGTATGTTTTTGTCTGCATTATCAAATAATAGATGTGAGTATGAGGGTGGTTTCATTTCTGGGTTCTCTACTCTGATCCATAGATCTATGTCTCTTGTTTTTGTGGCAGTACCATGCTGTTTTGATTAGTATAGCCTTGTAGTATAGCTTGAAGTCTGGTAAAGTGTTGTCCTCCACTTTGTTCTTATTACATAATGTTTCATTGGCAATTCAGAATCTTTTCTGGTTCCATAAGAAGCACAGAATTATTTTTTCTAGATCTTTAAAAAAATGATATTGTTGTTTTAAGGAGGATTGCATTGAATCTGTAAATTACTTTGGGTAGTATATGTATAGCATTTTAATAATGTGATTCTGCTGATCCATGACCATATGTTTTTCCATCTGATTACATCCTCTGTGATTTCTTTTCTCAGTGTTTCTCAGTTCTACCTATAGAGATCTTTCATCTCCTTAGTTAAATATAGTCCTATATATTTTATTTTCTTTGTTGCTACCGAGAAAGGTATTGCATATTTGATTTGATTATCAGGTGATTGTTGTTGGCATACATGGAAGCTATTGATTTGTGTACATTGGTTTTGTAATCTGAGACATTGCTGAAGTTAGTTATCAATTCCAAAGGTCTCTTAGTTGAATCTTTGGGGTTTTCTAGGTATAAGATCATGTCATCAGCAGAGAGTGATAGTTGGACCTTTTCTTTCCTCATTTGGATTTCCTTGATGCCCTTCTCTTGCCTGATTGCTCTGGCTAGAACTTCCATTACTGTTTTGGATAAAAGTGGTGACAGTGGGCAACTTTGTATGGTTCCAGTTCTAATTTGGGATGTTTTGAAATTTTCTCCATTCAATATGATGTTGGCTATAAGTTTGTTATATGTAACCTTTATAATTTTGATGTATATCCCATCTGTACCAATTTTGTTAAGCATCCTTATCATAAAAGGGTATTGAATTTTGTCAAATGCTTTAATTCAGATGTTCCAGTTTCTTATAATCATGACCACTTGTAAACAGTGAATCACTCTGGTAATACTTACACTACCCATAAGGTGGTTAACTGAAAAACATTAAAATTTTGAGATTGCTAGTCCTTGATTAAAATTAAGAATATCTGGTTTTAGCCATATTTATTCTCAAAAACAGAATATGTTCATATGAACAGAGACTAACTCAGTTAAGATAACTATTTGTTATCACAAGTAAAATACCAAATGTTTTCTATAGCACCGCTTTCTAGTGAAAAAATGCTACCAACAAGATAAATGTTATAGATAAGTCCTGATCTAAGCCTTCTTTGAATCGATGTCAGGATATAGAAAACTTGGTGGAACTGACTATTTAAAGTGCAAATGAATTTAGTGCTAGTAATTAAAATGCACAAATGTGGAAGAGGACTATACCCAGGGAGTCATTTAGCCTAATTCTCTAAATTATAGAGATGAGAAAAACTAAAACCCAGTGAGGATAATAAAATTAGTGTGCATTTTCTGAACACTTGTCTATACTAGGCATTGTGCTAAGTCCCTTTTGCATTTCATATTTATAGAACTGTGTGAGATTGTTACAGCTATCCCAATTTTACAGAGGAAGAAATTTAGTTTGGGATTTTCCACAGATTGCACAGCTAGTAAAAGTTAAGGCATGAACTTAAATTCAATTTCTCCTCTTCCTCCAAATCTTTATCTATTTTAATTTAAAATATTATATTTTGCCCAAGGCCTAAACAAACACATCCATCTTCTCACTTCTTGTCTTACTACTTCTTTTTTTTTGTTTGTTTTGCTGCACTATTTGATGATTGTTATGCTAAATTATTGACCCAAAATCAATCTACTGAATCACTTCATGGTTAATATGAAACTAGATATACAGAAAAATGTGTGCAGGTATTTGATCAGTAGCATGCAAGCAGCATTTTTAAAGAAAAGAAGATGCTAAATGCATGACAAACTGCTATATGTTATAAAGAAAAGTATGAATGACTTGTCCCACATGATATTTCAGTACTTATCAGATGTTGTTTAAAAGTATGTTCATTTTTCACCATGGCCAAGTGCAGGATATGCAGCTGTATTAAGTATATAAATGTGTACTCCTTCAAACTTTTTTTGGCAGGTGCTGACCTAGCAATTGTTATTTCAGCTGGAATTATGTATAATTCTCAACAGCAAAACATTATATTCACAACATTACATAAAAGCTTTTTACCTATTACTGGATAAATACTTGATATTTATATCTAGGATAGTAATTGATGGTCTTGTTGTACCTACAGGGGGCTATAATTCACTTTAGGATTTCTGCTGACTTTATACATTGCAGGAATATTATCTGAGTATTTTATTACTGGCTTCAAAATCCTGAGGCTAAATTTAAAGCCCTGGCATATTTACTTTATGGACATGCTTTGTTTCCTCAAATGAGAGGACAAAATGGTTTATAAGATTCTTAGAACTTTTCCATCTATGTAGTCAGATATTTGTAGAATAAGGACAATGTGATGATTAGTCATGGCTGGGCTAGAGTATGGGGTTGTTTATCAAACAGTAATCTGTGTCGTTATAGAGGTACCATATTTTATATTATGTTGTTAACTTCTGCTGACTTTAAGTAAAACAGACTATCCTCAGTAATATGGTAAGCCTTGTATGATCAACTGAAGGTGGTAAGAGCAAAAAGTGAGGTTTCATGAAGAAGGAATTCTGTCTTAAGATTATAGCATCAAATTCTGCCTGAGTTAGGCTGGGTGTGGTGACTCATGCCTGTAATCCTCGTACTCTGGGAGGCTAAAGTGGGTGGCTTGCCTGAGCTTGTGAGTTTGAGACCAGTCTGAGCCACAGTGAGACCTCATCTTTAAAAATACCCAGGCACTGTGGTAGGCACCTACACTCCTAGCTACTTGGGAGCTGAGGCAAGAGAATTGCTTGAGCCCAAGAATTTGAGGTTGCTGTGAGCTGTAATGCTATGGCATTCTACTGAGGGTGACAAAGTGAGACTCTATCTCAAAAAAAAAAAAAAAAATTCTGCCGAGTTTCCACAAGCTGACCTACCCAACAGATTTCAGGTGTGCTGGCCTCCACAATCATGTTAGTCAATTTCTTAAAACAAGTCTATTATTTTATTTTATTTATTAAGATCTCAAATGTGTATCTGGGATAAAGTTCTAAGGGCTCTATGTAAATTTTTATATTTATGTGACAGTGAAGAGAATTATCTTTTAAGTGTTTTTAAATTTAATAGTTACACTTATGGTTCAAAATAAAAGAAAGTAAATTTAAAAGTGGGAAACTGCTGGCTCTTGTCACTGCAAGGTGTAATGATACAATTAGGATCCAGGGGTCCATGAAACTCGGGGCAGGGTGGGCAAGGACTGGTTCTCCACTCACAGCTTTGTTTTACCGTATGTGTTACCTGTGATCTATCACCCTGTGGGTCAGCTTCTTCCACAGGGTGGGAAATCCCACATCAAGATTTTTTGAGCATCAAACCTCATAGCTTCCACTCTCACTGAGTCCCTGTTTACATTTCTAATTAATAAAAAACTTGGCAAACAGATGTTGGTTGGCTCAACTTTCATCAGATGCCATTCCAAGAATCCTTCAGTGGAGCCAGGGCAGGGGAGGGCTACACTGAGAAAAGAATGAATCATAAAGAAAAAGGGATAAGTCATAGTTGTGACAATTGACATACATCCTATGAATTATACTTAGCAGATCCTAGCACAAAAGGGAGGCATCCTAGGATTGTAAAACTAAAAAACATGGCGTACATTTGCTTATGATGTCATGACATAGAACAGGAAGATCAAAATACGGTACACTGTCTATTTTTAAGTTATAATCTTTTTTTTTATTTTATTGAATGGTAACTGTGTACATTAATGCACTTCTGGGGTACAGTGTGGGGTTTTCACATGCAATCCGAAATACTTCCATCAAACTGATCAACACAGCCTTCATGTCATTTTCTCAGTTATAGTTTTAAAACATTCT
>CAUYQV010052459.1:0-19685 GCA_963574575.1 Galagoides demidoff
TTTGTTTTGAGACAGCGCCTCAAGCTGTCCCCCTGGGTAGAGTGCCATGGCATCTCAGCTCACAGCAACCTCCAACTCCCAGGCTCAAGCGAGTCTCCTGCCTCAGCCTCCCAAGTAGATGGGACCACAGGCGCCCGCCACAACACCTGGCTTGCAGCCATCATTGTTGTTTGGCAGGTCTAGGCTGGATTAGAGCCCACCAGCTCAGGTGTATGTGGCTTGTACCTTAGCCGCTTGAGCCACAGGTGCCGAGCCTATATTCCGATAGTCTTATCTGTGTTTACATTCTTTTTTTTTTTTTTTTTTTTTAGACGGAGCTTAAAGCTATACCAGGGTAGAGTGCCATGGCATCACAGCTCACAGCAACCTCCAACTCCTGGGCTCAAGCGAGTCTCCTGCCTCCGCCTCCCAAGTAGCTGGGACCGCAGGCGTCCGCCACAACGCTTGGCTATTTTTTAGTTGCAACCATCATTGTTGTTTGGCAGGCCCAGGCTGGATTTGAACCCGCCACCTTGGGTGTATGTGGCTGGTGCCTTAGCTGCTTGAGCCACAGGCACCAAGCCGAATGATTTGTTAAATAACAAGAGTACCTGAAAAGGGACATTGCAGCCAGAGGCAGCAGCATGGGCATATGGACCAAACTGTGTCGGGTTCATAAAGTGAGCATTTAATTTTCTTGTAATCTTTTATTTTTCTCAACATTTATTTGCTTTCAGAGTCTCCAGTAATGAAGGCATGTGCATCTCTTATATGAATGTTTTAAAATGTTTTTCTGAAATCTAGACTACACCAAACCCTTAGTTGTTTATTATGAACTTTAGATAACTTAATAACTTTTTCTATATCCCCCACATTTCTCTATTCAACAATAATAATGCCTACAATATGCTTATATTTTACTCTGACCCAGAAATGCTGCTTCAATTATATCTACACATACATGTACATAGAGGTGTGTAGATGAGTGTGCAGAAAACTGATCATTATTAATAGTGATTAACAATAATACTTGTTGTAGGCATTATTAATAATGTCTATAATATGCTGACTCTCTACTCTGACCCAGAAATGCTGCTTCAATTATATCTATGCATACATGTACATATATGTGTGTATATGGGTGTGCAGAAAACAGATCATTTTTATTACATTATATATACGGTTACTTTGAATTTCGCAAAGTTTGCCTGAAGTTAAACATTTTTTTAACTGACAGCCTCAAACACCACATCTTGAAAAAACTCTGTTCTTTCCCTGCTCTCCTGTTATTGGCTTTGGTCAGGATTAAGTTATATAATTTAGAATGATAGTTCTTACCATGGCTTCTGTCTTGTAAGGGAGAAACTAGCTGCGAGTCTGGTCTGGCTGCGAGGCTGGTCTGGCTGTGAGTAGAAATTCCACCGTGACTGGGCAGGAACGTGCTTGCATCAGGGTATCAGAAGTTGCTCAATGCTGTTACTGCTTTCTCTTGGTTAAGGTTTGTTACTGCCATTAAAAAAAATCATTCCTATTCTTTGCCCAATTGTCTATTCTATAGTGAAAAAAAGTTCTTTCTGAAGAATAAAGATCAGAAGCTTGTGGTATAAGCCAAAGAATCAGAATAAGAGGAATGTGTTTCCTCCGTAACTGACAGCGGCAGGGGAGCCATATTCTTCGCGCTCTCTCTGCTTTACTGGTCCTGTTTTCAGTTGGCTCCTGTCCTGCCCTCCCACTCTTACCACTCATTTTCAAAATCCCACCTAGCGTGGAAGATGACCTACGTGGCTAGTTCAAATGCTACCTCGTTTCCAAAGATTTCCCTTCTATTTACCCTCCCTCCCAAAATAAAACACGCATCTCTCTTCTGCTTTATTATGGCGTTGTTCGTCTCTTGTATGAAACCATATAGTTTGTTAATTATTAGAGTTATTTACAAAAGTCTTTTATATTTAAGAATAGCTCTAGTGCCCTCCAAAAAATAAAATCAACTTATTCCTTCATTCTTAAGAACATCTAAAATGAGAAAAATTCTGGGTCAATGCCAATGAGCATCACCCCCTCTGTGTGACTTCCCTCCTGTCCCCACAAAGTCCCGACTATGTTCCTACTGGAGTTGAAATAGCAAACAGCCCATATGGGTCTTTAGCATGTGCTTTGGACAGTGGCAGGATATTTTTGGGAAAATTATTTGTTGAAATGTCAAAAAATTAAACCAGAGGAAAATTTGTCTTTATGTGAATTCTTTATACCTAATTTATAGGGTATTATTATTTGCAAAATACACAGGGATGGGGACGAGGGTGGGAAGGAGACCTTTTCCTTTTAGACCTGGGTTTCTAAAGATCTCAATTTTCCCTGATTTCCTCTCGTGGGTTTGCAGATTTCCATTGGTTTATTCCCAACTTGTTCCACACACACCCCTCTCCTATTAGAATTTAGGGTGAACTGTCTTCTCCTTCTGGCCCATAAGCCACATAAATCCTCTCATTACTTTATTCAGTAGATCCATGCCTATGACACTGTGTTTACTTCAGGGCGTTAGTACTTGCTGCTGGCTTTGATCAATTCCAGCAAGCAGGGCAGGCGGAATGGGAAGTGAGGAGCTGGAGCGGGTCCTGTGGCCGTGGCAGATGTGCAGAGCCCTGTGGCTGTGACTGGCTCAGCTGGAGTGGGTCCTGTGGCCGTGGCAGATGTGCAGAGCCCCGTGGCTGTGACTGGCTCAGCTGGAGCGGGTCCTGTGGCCATGGCAGATGTGCAGAGCCCCGTGACTGTGACTGGCTCAGCTCAGCTCCACCGTGGCCTCCACACGGCAAGGCAAGTCCATTAGGGTAGGTTCTGTTCGCTGTTTGAATCCTGGGCCCAGTAGGCCACAACACTGTGCCTCTTCTAAAAGTATTGATGTGCATCTCTGTTCTTATATTTCTGACAAAGAATGACAAATATTTCTGTTTAAATAACAATGGCTTATGTTTTTAGTAAGTAAAATATCTTAGATAAGTTAATAATTAAGTGAGCAGGAACTGAGCTTGGTGGGAAGGTGGAGAGCTGCTGGAAGGGGTCTTGTCGCCAGATGGTTCGCGTGTGGGAGAGTTGTCAGCGTCCGGGGGCCCTTAAGGCTTCCTACCTACCAAATGCAGTTCTCTGGGGCTGTGGGCATTGGGCAGATAGATGGCTGACGCTCAGACTCAAATGCTGCCTCTGCCTGAGGCTTTATTCTTTGAAATACTGAGTTATCTCATGAATTCGCTGAATGCCAGGGAACAAAAGTGGCTGCTATTCACCAATTAAATTCTTTCCTCCCAATGCAGAACTCAGTCCCGTGTTTTAGTCGGCAGAGAAGATGAACTTCGAGGACAGCAGCAGCTGTGGGGATGGAGGGAAAGGCCGTGAGAGATTTGCTTCACACAGGGGAAGAAAACGGATTAGAATAGATGTCGAGTATTCACTCAAAGGCACGTAACTTACCGTTGGCATAGATGGATAGAATCCACATGACCTCACCGAGCAAAGGGCTGCCTTGAAAACTCACTTCCAGTAGCTTGGTGTCCTCCTAGAGGTGAGGGGGACATGCTGCAGGGCACGTCCTGAGGACAGACGGAAAGCAAGACTCGGTCTGACTTTGCTCCTGGTGACTATGGAAATAAGTCTAGGAGATGCCGAACCAGCAGAGACCAGGTGAGTGGAAGCGTTGTAGGCCGAGTGCCCTGAGCCTTCTGTGCATAACCCACGGCAGTGATCACAACCAGGATGAAACGAGAAGACTTTCAGGGGAAAGGATTGCTTTTTTTCCTTTTTTTCTTTTTCTACTGCTGAGCCGGAATCCGCGGGCAAGAGGACTGACAGAGAGGGTGCAACATGGCAGGGCCCCAGCCCTGGAACTCAGTAAGTCACGGAGCTGATGCAGGTCAGACCTTTGATCAGAACATCTGTATTTCAAAAATGGGATTCACAGACAACTGTGTTCTGTGGGCGCTCACCAGTAACTGGCTGTAGGAAGGAATTCTTTCCTGTTCATTAGTTTAAAGAAGAAAAAGGTGGTTCTGCAGTGCTGGGACATGAACTGGCTCTAGAATGTTCCCCGGCACAGCTCCCCTCCCTAACTGATTCCTCCCTCGGGAGCGACACGTGTTTCATCCCTGCTGTGGAATCTGGGGGCTCCACATCCCTCACTGTAACTAAGCATCTCTCATGGTCCTGCTGCACTCTCTATCAACCCTCTTGCCTGGGGATTCTAGGTCAGCAGTAGAAAAAAAAATAAAAGCAATCCCCGAAATTCCCCCTTTTAAAATGGTATTCTTAGGATAATCCAAGGTTTTCACCATTTCACATCAAAGACCACAGCAAGAATAGCTCACAGGATTCCAGCCTTGAAGACGCCTGGTTCTGGGGCTTCAGAGGCCCCAGCTTACCTTGTGCTCTTTTTTGCAGGGCTCTGAATACGCCGTGCACCGTGGACATCACAGTGGTGACTCTGCTTAGTGATCGCAACTTCCTACTTTGTATTTTTGAAAAGTTTCACTTGTCAAAGGACCTAGATCAGTAGTCGCTTTAGATAGATCAGACTTAGACAGAAGTTTTGAAACTTTATTCCCTCACAGAGATGTAAGGTTGCCTAAGATTGTGGCATGCGTTATCCCAAAGCAAATTATTTTACACGTCGTATCTCTGCACACAACTAAAATACTCCCACACGTATCTCTCAGAGATATTTGTTGAAGGTGTGTTTGGTGACCACATTTTCAGAGTACACAAGTGGCAAAACCAAAGTAATATTTTATCCTGTGAAGTGGCACAGATAACACGGTTACGTAGGATTGCGTTTGGGGGTAGGCAGTTTCTTACATAAGAGCAGGTTATGAGCAAGGACGTGAGTGAATAGGTGGCAGACGGAGACGGGAGGAGAGGGTGGCAGTGAAGTCGGGTCAGTGTGGGGTAGGGCGTCTGTGACTCCGCGCACATCCTGGAAGGTGGGAATGGCCTTCGGACACTCAGCTGTTCACAGTTCTATGTAGCCTTAAATGCTCTCCTTGTGTTAGTCATCCCTCCTCAGTGAAGTTCTCATCACCGTGTTGGAAATTCGAAGCACGTCACTTCTTTGTTGGTGACTGAGCCGCCCAGTTGCCTTTCTTGTATCCCTCAGTAATGACAACACAGCGTCACCAGGAATGGTGACTGTTCTGTTTACACTTTTTCCTTCTCCTCATTCTATCCACTTGCCTCTCTGGTGTCCTCCTGGAAAAGGTTTACGTGTTGTGTTTCAGTGCACAAAATACAAACTAAATACAAAAACACACATGTAGATTTGTCCTCAATATGTATAGAGTATGTTCCAACTAGTAGCAATTGCAGGTGGATTTTTAAAGGACTAAAGAAGGGGCAGTTTCTCAATTGTTGTAAACTACTTCCATCCCAGAAACCAGGGCCATGACGACGGTGCTGGGATCCCGCTGGCCCCTGTATCAGGGCAAGTTAACCAATTGATCTGGCTGGTCTGGAGACTGCAGGGGGGGAAAGAGGCAAAATGCCTTGAAAAGCCCAGCCCTGGCCTGGCTGCAGGGGGCCGGCAGGGCTGCCGTGTCTCTGGGCCCATAGACTTCGCTCACTTCACATTCTGCACTAGCTCCCAGCTACTTTCTTTACTCATTCCTAAGCATAATGAAAAAATAGCAAAACACCCCCCCCAAACAACAACAATCCTTTGTATGCTTGCTCTGTTTCCTGTCTGTGAAGCATTGACATCAGTTTGATGTCTATAAATTATATCAAGATTACTAAGTAGTACCACTGATGTTTCCAAATTTTACTTCTAAACTTCCTTTTCATTTTTTGAAAAGCATCATTTTAACAATGTAGTGAAATTTCTTTTTATTATTTTTCTTTTTCAAAAATATGTTACCTATTAGATAGGTTAATTCCTGTGTGTAAATTTAAGAATTGTTTGTCATATTTGAAAAAGTCTGTTTAAGTATTGTATGCAGTGGTGCTAAATCTATTATGTTTGGATGACCACCATCGATTCTCTAATTTATAAAAATAGAACAGCTTATAATTTACACAAATCTTTAATGTGTTTCATAAAGATCCTATCTAGATTTTGCTTGCTATGTGCATGGATTGTCTAAATTATAGTCCATAGCAGTGGGTTTAAATTATTTACTTTCACTGTTTTTTTTTCTTATGAAGCTACCCTACTTAATTCCTTTATTTAATTTTTTCAGTATAGAATATTGACAGTGATAATATTATATTCTCATTTCTGATTACTATATGTTTATTTCTTTTTCACATAGTTATGTATTTGTTAAAACACTTAGAAAAACATTAAATAATATTGGGAAAGCCATCATGCTAGACTGATTCCTGAAACCTCTAGAAATTACCAAAAATAATTTGGGTCTTATTTTAAAATATTTTAAAATATACAGTGATAAATTGTTTATTTTTAAAAATACGTATCAGGAATAAGCATTAGATATTTTCACATCCAAGTCTTTTGGAATCTATGGACGTTATCAAGCATGTTCTCTGACCTGAGAACACTGCCATTGGAGATATCCTCTGGTGCCATTGTAGTCCTGAATCTAAGCCCTACGGAATTCAATTTGTTTACATCTTATTTAGAAATATCCTCATCTACGTTTATAAATGAATTTCCTCGAAGGTTATTTATTACATTGTTAAATGTGCAGCATTAATCAAATTGAGGCTTCATGTTAAAACGGAATTGTAGGTAAATACAGACAGCAGAACATTTTCGGAGTTCCTTGGCACCGCGGGTTGGAAACACATTTGTATCGTGCTTTCCTGCTGCCCCTTTCTTCTCTCGGTTGTACTAATTAATTGCTTTAGAAAGTTATTTCCCAAATTCCTCCCTCAGGTACCATTGAGGTAAATAAGGATCTTCAAAGTTAGAATGAGAGACTTAGTGCTATTGGTTCACATCCTGGAACATCAAAGAGCAGGGCCAGGGTCTCCCGGGAAACAAAACACGAAAACCTCTCCTCCCACAGCCTACTGGTTTAAAAGGAACTGAGAAGGAACCAGGAAAAAAGGGCAATATTGTTGCTTAAAAAAAGAGTCTGAGGGAAAGGTTTTCCTTCCAGATAGATTTAGATTTAGGTTATCGTCTGATTCTTATGCTGGAGTTACTCAGACTATCAAAATCTCTTCAGATCTTTCCATCAAGAGATGCTCTTCCCTGTACTCCTAAGTGTGTATCTGTCATCATCGTTATCTGTTCCCTAAGAACATAAAAGACTCTGTTGGTAAAACTTTATTTTGAGACATTTTGTAATTTGTTTAGCAATTTAAATTTCTTTTTACAGCTTTTGATTTGCTCAGGTTTTTTTCTTCTACTGGAATTAACTTCTGCAACTATTTTTCTAGAAGGACGTCCATCTCATTCATGTTTTCAAATTTGTTATTACATAACGGAGTTGTGCGTATGTAACCGGAGACTCTGCTCTGTTGTTACTTGCGTAGGTTTTGACAATTAACCATTAATTTGGTGAATCATTTCAGGTGCATGCCCCAGGCTGTGTTCTCACTGAAAGTCTTCCACTAATTTCTGGTTGCAACAGTAGAATTAAGTTTTCCTTTTTCTGAGCTTCCTTACGTATTTAGAGCCATTCTGGTGTTGACAACCACATCATCTCGCCTGGGTTTCTGTGTCTGGGTGCCGTGTGTGGACAGAATCTTTTCTGCATTCCCAGTCCTACATTTGCCCTTGGCAGGGAGCTGTCTCCGATTTATGACACACTGATCTATGAGCTGTGTCTCTCCTTTGTCTGTCGTTGTAAACAAACCTGAGGCAACTGGGAGTGTTTCTCTAGTGAATCCGTCTTCTGCTTAACATTCCACAGCTTCAAGTGTGACAGTGTCAGAGACTCATAAATCCCCGGCTTGTCTCGCCTTATCACTGACTTTCAGGAAATCAGACTCAACTTCCATATCTTTTCTTTGGAATGAAAACTTGGAGTCTGAGAAGCCTGGGAATAATTTCACAGGAGGATCAGGGGATTCTCGATGTTGGGCAGCTACGGAGGGGAAGTGTATGGGGTGGTTTTTTACCCTTTCTATTGAAGGTCACTTCCTATTGACCTTCCTTGGTTGTAAAGTTTAATTCTCTCGGTTTCTGCACAGAATATAGGAAAGGATTAGCAATAAGGGATTCCCATCATTTGAGGACAATGACAGACACGCAAATCTGGAGGTGAGGACACTCCTGTTTATGAGAGACGGTTGAATTGCCATCAGCCACTATAACTCGGGTCTAGTTCCCCCTGTTACCAAAGGCATGGCCTTGCCAATAGCTCATCTTTACGTGGACATGGAGCAGAGACTGTTTTCTTTTCCAATAGGTGATTGAAAACCTACTGATAGGTTATTGAAAACCTACTGGTGGTTTTTACTTGACACATTCTTTAATACAAAAATGTAACAAGTCATATGATCTAAGATTAATCTACTTTAAAGTACTCTTCTCATTGTTGTTTGCTTTTTTTGATAGCTTTTTTATTAGATGAAATTATTTACTTATGTACTTACTCATTGAACAGTATTTATTTTACTAAAATATAAGATACATGAGAGTGGGGACTTGCCTGTCCTGGGTTCTACCAAATCTCTCTTTCTCTGGAAGGATGCCAGGCATGGAGGGAATGTTTGTTCACTCTTTGGAAAAAAATCTCAAGAGATCAGTCAATAAACCAAGAATCTAATTCAGTTATGCTTTTTCATGAAAGGATCAAATTTCCAGAAATTTCTGGACATGTTGGCCTTTTTATTGGTGCAATTTAATATATTTATTTCAAAAATGGGAAAGTGTCATTCATATGTATTTTAATGTTATAAACTATCATAACATCCTTTTTATATGTGTTAGAAATCTCTGTATGATCATGCATGTACACAAAGAGTTTTGTAAATAAATATTTATTTCAGTAGGGTTTTTGTAACAAATTAAAAAATAAATAAACAAAAAATGATCCCTCCTCTCCCCTAGAAAAAACTTGGGAAGAATTCTATTGACCAAGAAGCATTGAAAATGATTATAGGACCTTATCTGATGGAATGTTAAGCATATTAAAAAAAGTTTTTAAATTCTGACATGAAAAAGTGTCCAAGACACATTAATATAAAACATGCAATTTACTGAACAGTGGGGTGATGCAATCTCATTTTTAAAAAAATATCTATTTGATGTGTACATGAAAATAATTTAAAATGACTAATCCTAACAGAATTACCAAGTAGCTGAGTTTTGTGTTTTAAGATGATTAGCAATGTGTTTGTCAGACACATAAATCAATTTAAAGATGAGAATAATGTGTTGATTTGGCTTTGGGTGAATATGTATCAAGGGGTTTAGACAATCTGCAGGTGCAGGTCTAGTCTGATAGCACAGGTGGGGCGTGGGGAGGGGCCACAGAAAGGGAGGCGTTTAGTTATGTCCTTTGGGTCTGTGATGTTCGACTGTTACTTAAACGTTCTGCTTAACTTTCCTAATCTGTAACATGAAGAGTGAAGGAATGCACTGTGGATTTATTGTGAACTTGAATACTGTGTTGACATTTACACCCCACAGCACCAAGTCCATAAGAAAAGAAATATTGTTTATATTTTACAGATGAGAGAAATAAAGCACAGACAAATTCACAAATTCAGCATTTTCTTTTCTTCTTCTTCTTTTTTTTTGGCAGTTTTTGGCTGAGGCCAGGTTTGAACTCACCACCTCAGGTATATGGGGTCAGTGCCCTACTCCTTTGAGCCACTGGTGCCACCCACAAATTCAGTATTTTGCAGATGATAAGCTGAGCAAAGTGTTAGCCTTGACCTTACAGATGCCCAGCAGACTGACTCTGCGTCCCGATCACTCCACCCACATTCCACCCTGCTCCCTGGCTACCCAAAGAGCCTGTTCTGCAGCGTATGTGACTGTCAGAGAGGATGAGTGCTGTGTGGTCAGCTCTCCTTAAATATCACCACTATTTTCTTATTCTAAGGGCTAATAACGGGGCCAGAGGGGAGAAGACAGGAGAGTCAAGCTTTTGCTTAATCTTTTGGACTTTGACCTCAAACTTAATTATATGTTTGGTTTCCGATATAAAATTATACAAAACAGTAATTTATATGTTACACTCGCAAAAGCAAACAGTTATCCCCAGGTAGGTTAACTTTACTCCTCATGCTCAACCAGCTGTTTAAAAGCCGTTTTCCTGTCGTCCCTCCTTCCCTCCCTGCGTTCCTCCCTCCTTTTCCCTCTTTCTCGCCCTTCCTCTTTTCTTTTCTCCCCAAATCACCCTTCCTCCCTCCTTTGATCTCCCTTCTTCCATCCCTCCTTCCATCTCTCTTTCCTTCTCCCCACATGCAGGCATGTTGGAAGGACGTGTATTTGTGAGGGTGTAGACGCCACATGCAACACCCAGTTTGTGGTCACCTGAGTTTGGAAACTCTCACTGAAGCTGCTGCAGGGTTGGTGAACTGATAACAGGAGCATCATGATGCAGTTGGGTCTGCCAGCCAGAGGGGGGGTCGGGAAATGTCCCTGTGGGGCTGCAAACCCCATCACCGTCCACCTGCGCGAGGACGGGAGCTAATAAACCAAGTTATCCAGGAGTAGGAGAGAAACACATCTCTCTTAGAAACGTGCCCCGCAGATAACATCGCATACTGATGGCAAACTCAGAGCTGGTGGTGGCCTGGGAGAGGACAGTGCAACGCAGTCACCGCAGCTCACGGATGACGGAGGTTGGCAGAGCTGTTACCAACAAATCGAAGGGAGAAGGTGGGGACTGCTCAGGATGCAGATTGCCACAGTCTCCACCAGCTTAGGCTGTTATGTCAAAGCAGCTCTGAGAACCCGTGCTGGCTCTTAAAATGTGACCTGTAGCAAAGGTAAATGGCTTCATAGTTCTTCAGAGTTCGTTTCAGTACTGTTTCAAAAATGCTTGCAGAATTCTCCAGCAGGGGGACAGAGGGGAGCCCAGGGTGTCTGTGTGGTGAGGGCTGAGATGACTCCCCTCCAGCGGTGTTGGGCAGGGGCGGCCCAGCTGTATGTCCTGATTCCTCCCGACTGGAAGGGTAATTGGACAGAGTGCCTGGGACGGGATGATGAGCTCAAATGATGCTTTATTTCAATTGTGCTCCTATGAATGAATCTTCAAAATTATGACATATTATTCATTTGTCAGCAATTTTCCCAGGTAACAATCGTTAGAGGATCATCTGATTTTGTTTTCTTTTTGGTAATCCGTGAATACTACTTCTGCTCAGTATTCTGCTTTTAACAACATTGTCAACTTTTACATCAAATTGTATACATTTTCTCTGCATCTTTGTATCATCTTTGTAGGATGCTTTTTGTTATTAAGATATATATTATAGGTATCATTAAAACATTGTCAAAAGCATTACCAAGTTGTTACTGAAAGTATAAGATAATAACAATTTAGTTTTTTGTATAGGGAAAAAATTTTTAAAAATCTAATTTATAATTGAGCGCTCTCCACACTGGGGAGGTCAGGGAGAACAGGCTGATGCATATCTAATGCGATTTACAGCACTGATTGGCGTAGTCTGTGAGCTTTTCCCAGGGCATTACACGCAACCCTTTCCAGACACCAGGATAACACGAAATGTTCGTATTTCTATTAACAATTTCTTCCCTTACAAGCTGATTTTCCTAGGCACAGTAATTAGCTCAGCTACTGAAACAAAGCTTTGTCGCACTTATTCTTCTTGCACGGATTAATTTTTGAGTTGTGTAAGATTATACTGAATACACCAAAGCCTATTCTTTTTTTAGCTTTTTGAAATTGAAATAACACAAAAATGATGTTTCGGTGTTAAAAAATCAAATGCCCTCTGGCCACATGCGAATTAGAGAAAGTTTACAGTCTTGCTTGTTTGTAGATGGGATTTTCTAAGGAAGAGTCTGACAAAGTGCTTTTGCCCAGGAGTGGCAGGTGCTGTTTCTAAACAAAACATATCTTCTCTAGGATCCAAGGGTCAAAGGTATCATTTTACTTGATGAAAAGTAAAAGGATGAAAGCTAAAAACTACGCCACTGATGCTATGGATTTTTTAAAAAATAAAACTAATATATTAAACATACATAGTAAACATGTAATAAGCCCGTGAACAGAATGCTCTCTCATGTTAAAACCATTTACCTAAATTTCAGTATCCAACATACTGACGATGGGAGACGTGTCAAGAGAGCTGATGTTCTTAGAAGACGTAACATCACCTAGAAACTTGAAAGACACCTGCTCTGGGAGCTTCCCGAAGGCAGAGTGGTCACGCTGGCATTGCACCTGGGGTGGGAGATGTGGACCCTTCAGGAAAATGTTATGGCATGTGCGGTGAGGCTTTGGGGAAGAAATCAATGGCAGTGATTTGCCACCACTTACATAAACAGAAATAATTTCAGACTTTCTCTTTTCCAGATCAGAAAGTGCTAAGCTCAAAGTGAATAATAAATCAGATTCGAAATTTTATCTTGATACATACATCTCTGAGGATATTGTTTTTAAAGCTAACATTTATCTCTTCCTTCTCTGAAGAACTGAAGTCCAATTTTATAAGTTTCCACGTTTTTTCAATCACTTTCTTTGGTGTAACAATTACAAATGCAACGTATTTGTAATAAAGCTGTCAACCATGGTTCCATTCAAAATGTATCATGGGGAAATCATATCTCATAATTGGGTAAAATCTGGTACTTTTTTTGAGAAATAGTGACGGTGCACTCACAGGATCCTAAAGAATCAAACCGTAGACTCACTGCAGTTTGAATCCGACTTTCCCTAAGTACAAGTCAGATTTTAAGGAGGCTTCTCAGCTACTGTCTCTGCCCAGTAGAGTTAATTATTGGTGCGTGGCTCCTGTTCTTCAGTTTTTGTCTGCTCTAAAAGATTATATTATACTACTCTATACGGGAGAAACAGAGGACCATCTACAATATTTAACCTAAATCAATCAGCCTTTTTATTTTTATTGTTTTGACATGGTTATGATGACATGGTTGTTTTATATGTGTGTGTGCTTTGTGTATCTGTGTTTCTAAACTACAGAAGCAAGGTTGGCCCTCTGCACACCACTCAGCCTCTCTCTGGGGGACGTGTAAATCTTTGGGATGCTAAAGCTGCTCCGTGGTGTTTGGCTGAGGCTGTCACCTTGAGTTTATACAACAGAGACGCCCTTCATTGGCGAGGTTTCCACACTTGCTCAAAGGATTCGAGATGTCAATTATTCATAATTATGGGATGATCTTTCGTGTGTGTTGTGTTTGATACTTTTTTTTCAATTTCAGATTGTGCTTGATACATTTAAGCCAAAATAGTGTATCCCATGGATGGAGGAGTTATTCTCTCTGCAGTTCCGGTGCACCCACAGCCAGTGTTCTGCGTTGTGAAGCCTCAGTCCACAACCTTTTGGGCACCAGCGAGCAGTTTCATGGAGGACATTTCTGCAGAGACTGGGTGGGGTGTGGGTGGGCGAGGCAGAGCACTGTGCTGTCTGGCTGTAGGTACAGAGCAAGCTTCCCCGGGTGGCTGCCGCTCACCCCCTGCTGTGCGGCCAGTTCCTGACAGACCATGAGGGCCACCACGGGGCCATAGCCCTGAGCTGGGGACCACAACTGTGAAAGGAAAAGGTCTGACGGTATTGATGGGCTTTTCCCACTTAAACCAGCAAAATATGTTCCTGGGATTCTGCTGAACTTAAAAAAGTATAAAGAATTTCAAATATAACCATTCACATGTCCATTTAAGGATAGGGTTGAAACCATAGTTTACTGAGCTTACCTCGGCATGAGTTCACTGTTTGCTATCTTTTAAAACATGCTTCCCTTTGTAATTTTCATATTTATATCTTCTATTCCCTTTCTAACTACATTTTGTTTGTAGACGGTAGAGACCTTACTGTGTGGACGTTTGAATACCTCTTAAAGCAGAGTTTTATGTGTGGCAGGAATTCAACCGTCAAAGAAATAAAATTCCACTTTTCTAATGATTCTGAAGATTTACGGAGGCATCGTATTGGTGTTTTCACAGGCTGTTGGGAGCTCTTGATTTTAAATATCAGGATGTGGTCACCTCATATTTCTTCCCATAGTCACACGAGGCAGTAGTGATCCTATGTGGAGACTGAACAGCCCCCAGGCTTGATTACTCAGTCTGCCTTGCCTTTTTGTTCAGTCTAAACTTGATTATATATAAAATGATTGTGAAGATATATCATCTGGGCAGGTTTCTGGCACTGAAGTTCCTAATAGGTGATTCTTTAGGTGATATTTTTATGTTGGAAATAAAAGATGGGTGGCAATGGGCATTAATAACTGAAAGACAGAATGGAAATTCTTTTAGATTGAAATCTTTCAGGAAGGATATTGACAATTTCTTGTGAGTAGAAAGCATTAAAAATGTTTTGTCTTCTGTTTCTGGCTGAAGTTTTAGTAAAGTGAATCTATTACCGTTGTTAAGACCATACTTAAATTTTGATAAAGGATTCTATTTACTGATAGCACACACTGTTTTGAAAACATTTATTAAATCAGGTTACATATTTCCACAAGTGACTTGTTTAACATCAAAAACAAATTTTGGTATCCTAGGAAATTCTTCCTCCTCTTGAGCTGGAATAATGCAAAGTGTCATCTCACTTTTAGATAATGGTGACACGAAGCTGATCTTTTTAGTTTTCTTGGCAGAAGAAAACAAAAATCTATGCTGAAATTTACACATTAGTGAAGTCATTTTCAGGTAAGGTTGCCTAACAAAAAATACCCCTTACTGAATACATTTTAGTTTTTGCCTTCTTAAAAGTGACACACACACATGAGCACACAGTGCTCCAAAGAGCTTGATACTACAACAAACTTCTAATTTACTAACTTACTTGTTTTTTGTAGTTCATTATAATCAATGTGTTGAAAGAGAAAAAGTGGTCTTTCATAACTGAGTTTAAGACAACTCTATCAACATTGAAATAAGATGTAAAGATATCAGAGAGAGAAACTGGTCTGATCACCTTTAATATTTCCTACCCGGGTCTCAGGCTCTTTGGGATATTATCGGAACCTACTTCATGCATTCTCGATTCACTTCATTACTCCTAATCTTTACAAATGATTCCTTTTCCTCTAAGAGAAGGAGACTTAGTCAAAAGAAATTTGTTTGGTCAACACCTTACCGTATTAGACAATGAATATTCCTATTTATGGGATTCTTTCAGACTTTTTTTGTTCTTTTATATTCCACTTTTACTCATTTAATTTTACCTCGTGCCCCTGGCAGTACTGGAGTGATGAAGCATAGAAATGTAGATACAGTGCGGGTGGAATAAACAGAATCTGTTAGAAAAAGTAAATGCACATGTTGCACATTTAGGAAAAGGTCCTGAAGATCACGAGGGGTGTGACTGTGCAGACAGACGTATGTGTACGAGAGGGTGGCAGAAATCCACGCTGGGTCAGGGCAATCACAGGTGCTGCTTCTACGCCTTTGCTTATCTGTATTTCTTGATTTCTCTTGAGTGAGCCTTCATTGCTTTTGTGAAGTAACTTAATTCTGCATCCATTTGTCTGCCTCCAGGGAGCGAGTGAGACGAGAGAGAAGGTCTCGTCCTAGACTTTGCAAGATGCCAAAAATGAGAGATGAAAAACAGAACTGGGCCTGAGAAGGGGACTGAAAATATCACAGAAAAAATGCCACAGGGCAAGGCATAGGGACGTGAGCACAGGTGCAGACTAGCAGGTGCGTGCACACACACACGCACACACACATGCGCACACACACAAGCACACACACAAGCACACACACGCACACACACAAGCACACACACACGCAGCTTCTTTTCTCTGATGTTATGTATAATACAGCCAGGCGTTATTCTGGTCACATAGTAAACAAAACATTACTTTGAGAAAGAGACTCAGCTAATAATAGTCAAATGCTCTATAAATATTCACAATGGTCTACAAGCTGGATGCTGATCCATTCTGCCCACTAGTTTATTCCCCCTGTGACTCCTCTTAATACAAAGGAAAGGAAACTTGACTGAACCAGTAGGACCAGCACGAGGCAAGTCCTGGTAATAGATGCATAAAAGGATGTCACCACTTTAAGAATACAGTCATACCTCATGTCAATCTGAAAACGTTTTACACATTCTGTGATTTTGGTCATTGAGCGGCTCTATATTTGCAGTTTTAAAACATTATCTGCACACGTCAGTCGCAGACTCAATACTTAGTGACCTTTTGGGCTGTCATAAGACACTGGCAAAATTTTAGAAGTGATATGTGTATAGGAGCACCAGTCACACAGGAGGGCTGAATGCCTGCAGGCCAGGCACAACTCAAAATTAGCATAATCCAAGAACATTTTCTTAGAAGACTCAATATAAACAGTGGAACACCTTCTTTGAATGCATAGATACTCGACTCCCTAGCGCATTTTAAAAATTCTTTTTATTTCCTCAGCATTTTCTCTGAATACTCACAGCGCTCTTTCTAATATTAACATTATGGAGATTCACCATGGTCCATCACAGTTTGTGTGGGTCAGAATCTTTTCAGAAGACAGAATCTGCAGAGTGATCCGATGAAGAAAGTTGTAATAAGGAATTATGCATAAAACAGGGGACTGCGGTCCTGAGGCATTGGCCCGTACAGTGAGAATTCTGAGGAACCAGTGTTAGTAAGTACCAAGCGCCAACCCTCGATTTGGGGTGAGCAGAGCATCCGAGGTAGAGTCGCCCTCCAAGGCTGAGACGCAGACCTTGGTGGAGATGGTACTGCGGTGGCTGGCTGGGGAGCAGGGAAGTGATGTGATTGTACTGCCATGCTGGCAGAACTTGCTAGATATGCACTCTAGAATGTGCCAGAAATATGTTTTTTAGGATGCTGGAGGGAGCTGTCCACTACGAATTACCTCTTCAAGAAGACCCTTGAGTATAAAAACCACCTGAGACAGGCGACTCGCGAAGCTGCTGCTGGGCTGTGGGGGAGGCTGAGCCATCGTGTGGCAGGACCCAGTGCTGTGCAGACCTGTGGGCTGCGGGCACCTGCTGCTGGGCTGTGGGGGAGGTTAAGTACCTTGTGTGGCAGGACACAGTGCTGTGCAGACCCGCTGGGCCGCGGCACCTGCTGCTGCAGAGGCTGCACGGACCTGCCAGCGAGCACCAGAACCTGGGAGCAAACCCCTCTCTCCTGTACCTTGCAGAGCCCTCCTGAGAAAGCTCAATATCGCCCAGCTGGCAAAGGAAAGCACTCTTAAAGGACCCTCCTCCTTTTTCGTAGAGCAGACTATCATGGATGTATTTGGAGCTGGGGGACAATGCTTTGATAACTGACACTCCTTTGTCTTAATCGTTTTTTTCTTTTAAAATTTAACACTAAATTATGGATGTTGAGGGTGTTTTCCCCCCAGTAGCAGGAAGCCCCAGTGTGGCCTTTTTACTCTAGAGTAAAAGTCTACAAAGCAATGTCAGAAACAGAGTCTCTCTTTGACATTTTCCTGCCCTCCTGTCTCTCGGTCCTCACTGTCACTGGGTCAACCATGGAAACAGTAGAAGTTTTTCTCCCCAACCTGAACCATTGAAAACCGTACCCCTTTTCCTCAAAGTCAACTGTAAAGTCGGAAACATCACTGCACTCTCCGCATCCCTCACCCATTTGTGGGACAGTTGGCCATAAAGAAATTCAGGCCCTCACTCCAAAGGAGTCTCATCCCATTTGCAGGAAGAAGCAATGCCACACAGAGACACACACACAAATCAGAATTGACGGGCCTTCCTGGGGCTTCCCACCTGGCGCATCCTTGTCAGGTGAGACCTTACTGTGCAGTCATCTGGCTATAGGGCTGTTCATTCTTCACTGAAAAGAAGCATAAACATTTCCCCCAGAGCTTTGTGTCTCCATTCTGAAGCCTCCTGTGTCCTATAAAGTTAGGATCAAATACATTTTTGTGGTTTTCGCTTGTTGAGCTGTCTTTGTTACAGGGTGTGGCCCTGACCCCTGAGATGACTTGTTCCACAGACGGCAGGTGAGATTTGGGGACTGTTGACTACAGTTGACACCAGTGTGTTGTGCATTTCAAAATGGCTGGAAGAGAGGACTTGGAATGTTCCCAATAGACAGAAGTGACAGCTCCTGGGGGAGACGCACACCCCAGATACCCTGACTGGATCATTGTGCCAGGGTCGCCCAACCCACAGCCCATAGGCCACGTGTGGCCCAGGATGGCTGTGACCATCATGGCCCGACACAAAATAATGCACTTACACCACTATGAGATATTTTTGTGATTGTTTTGGTGGAATCCAATGTGTCGTTCTTGAGCCTGAACTTTGTAGATGACGACATCGTGTTGTTAAACCCGCACACGCCCCTTGCCTTTCCTGCGCACGCGCGGCAGCGTCAGTTTTACGAGGTGTGTGGCTTCCGGTGTGGTCTCTTCCAAGTGCGGGTGATAGAACTGACACTGTCGGATGTTACACGTGCTTGTGGTGGCGTGGTGGGCCGGCGGTTATTGATAATATCTCCACCTGCGTTTGCAGCCCTTCTAAATGTTCAGGACACGCTGGGCTGTCTGCTCTCTCCTTTGTAACCTCACACATTGCTCCCACACTTCACAGTCGGCATCTGCCCATCACACTTCACCTCGGGGAAGGGCCCAAATCTTGCTATGTTCTTGTCAATTAATGTTTATGATAAAAGTAAATACAGTCTCTTATCTATTACTGTTTTTAATCCTAGCATGGATTCAAAAGAAAATAGAAGTTCACCCAAAGAAAAATTACAGATGAAAGAAGATTGTGAAAAGTGGACAGATGCCTACTCTTTGGTCAAGGCAAACAAAAAGGCCCTCTGCTTAATTTGTGGGGAATTTGTACAGGTTTTCAAAGACTCTAAGTGGAAAAGGCACAATATGAAGCCCGCGCCGCCACAGTCTGTGTGTTTGAAGGATTGTGTTGTCGGGACAAAATAGCAGAACTGATACAAGTCTGTCTTCTCAGCAAAGCTTTTCTGGAGAAAGTTACAACTCAGATGGATTTCATCGTAAAAATTAGTGGTGTCGTAGCATATTTTATAATAAAAAATTCAGAATGATCCACTTACTGATGGTGAGTTTATTAAGCAATGTATGGAAAGTGTGGTTGATATAATTTGCCCTAGAAAAAAGCAGGGATATTTCTAAAATCATTTTGTCCCACTAAACTGTAGCCAGACGAATCGGAGATATTGGAAATTCTACTGGGAGAAGCCAGAGAGTAAACTACAACTTTTTTCTGCTTTGGTGTTGGGTGACAGCCCCGATGCTACAGCCTCGGCTCCAGGTGCCGTTTTTATTAAAGGTGAATAAAATGTCACTGAAGAAATAGCTTCTTTAACACCATTAAAAGAGACAACAAAATTAAGAGATTTATACAAAGCAGTAAAAACATGTTGAAGCAGTTTTCTTTGTCCATTGTCAACATATCTGGTATTGTCATGGATGGTGCCCCAGTGATGGTTTGTTAAGAGAGAGAGACGCATACAAAATTAAAAGAAGATTACTCCTGAGTAATGTCTTAGCTATTCGAGGTCTTTTCTGGTTCCATATAAAGTGAAGTATTAATTTCTCAAGTTCTTTAAAATATGACATTGGGACTTTAATGGGGATTGCATTAAAATTGTATATTGCTTTGGGTAATATGGA
>CAUYQV010052460.1:0-18800 GCA_963574575.1 Galagoides demidoff
TTTTTTTTTTTGAGACAGAGTCTTGCTGTCACCCTTGGTAGAATGCTGTGGCGTCACAGCTCACAGCAACATCAAACTCTTGGGCTTAAGTGATTCTCTTGCCTCAGCCTCCCAAGTGGTTGGGACCATAGGTGCCCACGAGAATGCCCAGCTATTTTTTGTTGCATTTGTCATTGTTTAGCTGGCCTGGGTCACATTTGAACCTGCCACCCTCGGTGTATGTGGCTGGCACCATAACCACTGTGCTACAGGTGCCAAGCATATAATTATCTTTTGAAAACATGAAAATGCTCTTCTCTTTCCTGACTATGTGAAGCCATATATTCTTCATATTCCTTAATCCAAACAGTATATTTCACCGATTAAATGCAAAGGCAGACATTAGAATCGAGCTACTTTCTATTAATCTGTACATTAAAGAGATTTACATAAAAGAATGTTACTCATCTCACTAAAATTTTTTGTAAGCTATTCTTACAAAAGTACATTATTTTGTTAGCATCTAATATGTTTATAAGTAGATACATTAATAAAATTTTAAATATCAATTTTATTTCTAATGTAATAAGTATCAATAACTGTAATTTACTCAAACAAAAATATTTTGGGTTCCTCAATGTTTTTTTTAGGTACAAAGAAGTCCTGAGACCAAAAAGGTTGAGACCATAGAATTGAAGTTGTGTGTGTGTGTCTGTTCTAAAAATGGAGTCTTTACTGCTGTGGGGACATGACATCTCATGGATTCTATTCTGTGTCTCTAGTAGCTCCTATCAGTCTCCCTTTTGGGTGTCTCTCTTTATTTTCACTTCCCTTCAATGCCAGGGACTCTTAGGTTCTTTCTTAGTGCATTTTTTTTCTCATTCTATGTGCCCCTGGATCTTTTCCAGAAGCTTTGGATGTGCTGATCACTCAGCAATCTGTATCAGTAGACTAAAACCCAATACCAAGGTTGTTATCCTGTATCTAAAAGTCTTCAGGATATTTCCATTTACACGTTCCACAAGTATCCTAAATACCACAAGTCAACCGATTGGCCCCTCCTATCTTTAGCACAGTACCACTAATCCTATGGTCTCCTTTGCATAAAATATATCCCTCCAGTTGTTTAAGAAATTGATAGGGGAATGTTACCCTAGACTCTAGCCTCTCCCTTAATCCCCACATTCAGTCACTGTACCTCATAGATGTTCCAGCTGAATACTTTATTAATTACCACTTGTCTCTCCTCCACAGTCACAATGTTAAGATTACTGATATGTCTTATCTGAATTATTGCAATGACCTCTTAGCAGATTTGATGTCTTCAGCAACGGTCTCTTAAAATCCATATTCTGCTAGGCAGACAAAGTGATGTCTCAGTTTCTTCTCTGATTAAAAATTTCTCCACAGGCTTCAGGATAAAATTAAGTCTTTGAATATCAGACCTTCATGATCTGGGCCATATCAAACTCAATACCTTCATCTCTCACCACGGCTCAAAATAAAGGACTAGAATTTCAATGACCAGCTTTCAAACAATTGATCCACATCTCGTCTGTGGGCCACATCAAAGAATACTCGAGTTGAAAGGATCTTTAGAGATAAAGTAACCATATAATTTATCATCCAAACCAGGACACTTTTGAGAGTGAAAGGGTGCTATTAATAATTACATGGGGATGACAGGTGTAAACTGGGACTTTCTCAGGCAAAGAAGCCTGTGTGATCATCCTCCCTGGAGATCAACTAGTCCAGGAGAGAACTTGAGTCCTTAAAGTGAAAGTGCTCATGCTGGTCAGAACAATGACTAGACTGGGATGAGCTCTTCCTACTTCCCGCTCCACTTCCTTTCTTCCACTTTCTACTGCTTTTCTAATAACTCTGTTAAGATAAAGATCAGGTAGTCCACAATTTTTATAGCAAGTTTTTATTTTTATGTAATTATACCATAGTAAATATATGTAAGAACATCCTTTACAGTAAAACATGTCACTTACAAGAAGAGATCTATAATGCATAAGGAAGATTAAAAAGAATTGGCATGAGAATGCAAAAGTGGGTTTCATTTCAATAGGAAAATAGAATATTATCTGATGATGATAAAAGAGGACTGGGTCACAAATCCCCAAATACTTCATTAGGTAACTTCGTAGCTACTGCTATGCTGCTGGGTTTGTATCTCTGTGCATTTGTGTTTGAGAGAGAGAGAGAGAGAGAGAGAGAGAGAGAAACCCTGACATATGACTCCC
Organism: Galagoides demidoff; assembly: GCA_963574575.1. Lineage (NCBI taxonomy): Eukaryota > Metazoa > Chordata > Mammalia > Primates > Galagidae > Galagoides > Galagoides demidoff. Next base: position 2,229 of record CAUYQV010052460.1, read on the forward strand.
TGTCTGTGAGAACTAGATTAAATCATTTAAAAAAAAAAAACAAAAACAGAGACTCATTGGCCGTTCCCCAAAGGTCTACCCATGACTTCTCCAGTTTATTCCCCTGAACCTATCCAGACTATTCATGCATTCCAAAGGCTAAGTTGTCTTTACTGTGGGCATTGTTCTAAACTCATTGTATCACGGCAAGGACACAGGATGGAGTGGTCCAAACAGAATAGTGGAAAAGATAATTCAACAGAACTTACCCAGCTCTATCCCTTCAACATCTTACTTTCATCATCTGTTAAGGCTGTATTATTTATTTTCGTATTTCCATTGTACCACATCAGAGTTTCTTCTCTTTGAAGAAGAAATTAATATAGGGAAACCCTGAGTTTTGTGAAGGCTATGGCATCAGAATAATAGTGTGTCCCTGAGTTAACACAATAAGGTATTGTATTTATGCTGCAATAAAACTTCCTGCCATTAAGACTAGACTATGACTTTGAATTATCAGCATCAAGGTTATACAGAAATGATGGAAATCCAATTAGAAAATTACTCATAATTTCAAGCAAATAAAATCAAGATTGTATTTGGCCATATTATTCAATTTCTATCATTGTGGCATATTCAACTTTCATATATTTATAATATCACAGATAGAATACCATCCTCTATCTCCTAAGTTAACATTACATAACACATTCCTTTTTATTGTTATGTGTACCACTATCACAGTTTTACGAATACGATAACTTTTATTCTTCATAACTAAGAGAACAGGGCATCTTCTGTTCTGCTCCTCCCAACCACAGCAAAGCAGGTCAGTCATAGCATATATGAAAATGTCATGTACAAAAGACATCTTTGCATCGAACTATGAAACTTCTTGACATGAGATTTAAATTTCCCCAATGCTTTCCATTAAGAGCATCTGAACAAAAATTCTCAGACTTCTATAAACAGGTAGATGTTTTACCCACTAAAAAAATAGCAATAATTTTTAAATGTCTTTCATTTTTAAGATTATTTGTTTTTAATTATTATAGATACATAACAGTTATATATATTTATGGCATACAAGTGATGTTTTGATGCAGGCACACAACGTGTAATAATCTACTCTGGGTAATTGGAGTATACACCACCTCAAGCACTTACAATTTCTTTGTGTTAAGAACACTTCGATCTCACTCTTTTAGTTATATATGAAATATAAAAGAAAATTATTGGCTGTAGTCATCCTATTGCTATCAAATATTACATATTATTCATTCTCTTATATCTAATCATAGTTTTGTCCCCATTAACCATCCTCAACTTCACCCCATTCGCCCCACTCCCCTTCCCAGCTTATGAGAACCATCAGTGTACTCTCTATTTCCCAGAGATCAATTGTTTTCATTTTTAGTTCCCACGTATGAGTGAGAACATGAGAAATTTGTCTTTCTGTGGTTGGCCTATTTCACTTAAGATAATGTTCTTGGTTTCATCTGTGTTGTTGCAAATGATAGAATTTGATTCTTTTATGGCTGAATAATATCCCATTGTGGATATATATATACATTTTCTCCCTTCATTCAGTTGTTGATGGATGTTTAGGTTGGTTCCAAATCTTAACTATTTTGAATAATGCTGTAGTCAAAATGGAAGTACAGATAGCTCTTCAATATACTGATTCATTTTCTTTTGGATATGTATCTAGCAGCAGAATTTCTGGAGTATATAGTAGTTATAAAAAAAAAGTCTTTCCTTTTATTGTACTTCCACTGTGATTTATTTATCAAGGAACATCATTCAATAGTGAATCCTTCCAGGGATGCTGCCCTCAGTAGGGATATCTAACAATGTTTTCCAGCAAAGGTTGTAGATTCCTAGGCACCTGTGCAGCACGGGACCAAGCCCAGGTAGAATTCTACCTCTTTTTAACAAAAATTAAGTGGGATAAAGCCATTCCAATTCTCTATAGCACAGTAGAACACAGAGGAGTTAAAAAAGAAAAGAAATTAAAATGTCATAATGGCACATAAATACTTCTGTTTCCAGATAACTAAAACCTGAAAGATGATCATAATTGAAAAAATAAATACCAGAACCACATTGCACAGCATTTTAACTTGTTGTATATTTGTTGATGGTAACTATACTGTGAATGCTACATTGTTTTCTTTCTATGCTATGAGTTTGAAGATTCTTTCTTGATCTTTTTGTTGCTATCATAAAGTCTCAGAGTTCAGCTGGGCGCCTGTAGCTCAAGCTAAGGCACCAGCCAGAGCTAATGTGTTTGAATCCAGCCCGAGCCTGCCAAACAACAATGACAACCACAACCAAAAAAAAAAAAAAATAGCTGGGTGTTGTGGTGGGCACCTGTAGTCCCAGCTACTTGGGAGGCTCAGACAAGATAATCATTTAAGCCCAGGAATTGGAGGTTGCTGTGAACTGTGATGCCAAGGCACTCTACCCAGGGTGACAGTTTGAGGCTCTGTCTCAAAAAAAAAAAAAAAGAAAAGTCTCAGAGTTGGATATTTGGATCAATTTAGCCCTGACTACACACTGCAAAGATTCCTGCACCCTTCATTAAAAAAAAAAAAAGGTGTTTAAAAATATTTTGAATATTCTGCATTTATCTATGCTCTGTTCGACTATTCCACTAAAATTTATGAAGCATTCCTTTCACTTCTCCATTAGTGTTCAATCCCCTTTCTCAACATCCCATTTTTACCTAGGACCTTTGCAGAGCCTTCCCTCCAATCTGGGCCCAGAGTTTCCCAGCTACCAAACTAACCAAGGTCTTCTATTCAGAGCTTGCCACTGCTATGCTCCAGGACTTTAGCCTTAAAGATGATCTTTGCTTCTAAAGCATCTATGATGGCAAATAGCCCTCTAAGTAACAAAGCCATCTTAACAGGGGAAACCTAGAAACTTTCACTTCCTTCCTGCAAAGAACAAATGCACTCCCGGGTGCCTTGCCTCCTTGCCATCTTCAGCTGGTGCCTATTCATCTAAAGATGGAAACTGGAGGCCAAATCAAAAGAAGAATAAGATCAGTAGGACTTTGGAAAGCCAATGTTGCCCTGTAATTTCCAGTATTAAGTACTCCTAGGTCGTTCATTAATCCATTTAAATATTTATCTTGAGATATGATTGTGTGCCAAGCACTATTTTGGAGCCCTAGAGCTGGGGAAGTAATATTTCCCCTCCCCCAGTACCTCATAATCTGAGAATAAATAATACATCCAAGGACACCTTTGGGCATATCACACATATTAAAATACTAAAACGAGAAGATATTACAAACATCATCTAATCTATTCCCCTTCAGCTTATAGTTCAGGAAACTGAGACTCAGGCAAGATAGTGTAAATCTTCAGAACCCCAAACTAGATTCCAAGAGTTCAAATTCCTAGTCTAGGGCATTTCCCACTAAACCACAGTATTCATCTCACATCAGAAATATCCCAGAGACATTGAAAAAATATCCTTGTGCCTTTCTTGGGATTCTCCCCACTAGAGGGAAGATGACTCGGCACTCAAATGGAGCTTTGAAGTGAGACCAAAGTACAGTATATATAACGTTACTAAGGACCCGGGAGTGAGCCATGGCATCTGACCAATAGCCACAGTTTTGCAGAATCGTCATCTGTCACCTTTCCTCATTTGCTGAAGAGACATTTGGAAGCGCATCGCAGTAGGTTCTAATTTCATACAGCTAATAGTTTTTAACTAAGCGACACAAACGATAAAACAAAGACAAAAAAATCTCTATATGCAATTTAATAAGGAAAAAAAAAAAAAGAAAGAAAGAAACGAACCCAAAACAGACTTTTTTGTGCGGCTGCTTTTGTAAAGCCAGATAGAGCCACCTAGTGACGGAATTTGGTATTAATGGAATTAACATTTGGTCATAAACAAAACAAGTTCTCAAACTGAAAGCTGTTATAAATAGCTATGTCAGAACAGAGCTTAATTTTGTGTGGATGGAAGGCCTCAGGTAGGAAGGAGACGTGACTCATCTGTCAAGGTTTTCATTTTTAAATTATTTGTGTTTTGCCTTTATTGTCAGCAGAAACTTAATGCATCTTCTGAAACAGCTCAAAAATTTTCCAGTTTAATAGCTTTTCAACAAAGTGTACAAGTTAGAGATAATTGGATTCCACTTTTAAATTCCTATATTTCACCCAACTGAATTAGGCTCAAAAAGTCAATTTCTTTAAATCAGAGAATATTTGTTAATGTTTCCAAACAGAATAGAGGAATAGAGGAGAATAGAGAGGGCTTTCTTTTTCTCTCTTTCTTTTTCCTCCTCTATGAACTTGTAAGAGTCTTTTATCAATGAGGCAAATTATAACAACAAAGCTACATTTCTAAGGAGGCTAAGGCGGCAGAAAATTGTCACTCCAATTAAAACCCTTTATATCTCCAAACAGAATAAAAGAAACAATTGTATGAACTTATTTAAAAGGATTTATACAAACATATCTAATTCTAATATTTCAGAAATGCTGTGATTTTTAGGACAAATCCTTAGTCAGGATCACATCAGCTTTTGATGTGAGAATTGATTTATTATAAATTTTCCTTTCATGTGAGAATTGATTTATTATAGATTAATCTTGAAACCTTTCAGGATGATGGATGTTTGATAACAAGGATAGGTAAACACCTAAGATTGATATTTGTATATAAATAACAACTTACACTGCTGCATAACTAAATCTTCAGTCTATTATGTAAATATTTATTAAAAAAATCTTAAAATTGTTAATGAAATTACAGAGTAGGGAGTGAAAGAAAGCTGATGCAAAATAGTTTGTTTTTTGTTTTATTTATTCTGTGGAGTACCAAAGAGAAACCTGAAAATGACTTTCATATCATTCATTGGTGGTGAAAAACATTATTAAAAACATTGAAGTTTTGTGCCACTTATTGATTGAGCTTCTGCCTGGTAACAGAAAGGGTAATGAGAGAAACGGAAGATTCGGAATCATTTGATGCTTATCTATGGTCTAAAATATCACACATACACCTTGATTTATAATTGATAAGATTTTACTGCATTGCATTGAATATGAGACACTGTACACATCCTTGTTCTGGTGCAGTTCTACAGCATTCGCTTGCAAGTCAATCAAATAACATTTGCAATAAGGTAAACATCTCTAAAACTAAAATCCTGGGTGTAGTATTTTAAAACATTATTAATAAGGAGAAATAGAATTTGATGATAACTTTTTTAATGATGTGAATGATCCTACCAGAAAATATACCAAAGTTAATACAGTCCTTGTGGTGATTTCAGACAATATGGCAATGAGAAATGGAATGTGACGACCAGAACATCAAGATGGTAGAAAAATCATAGCAATCTCGGGAGGGGCTTACAGGCTTGTTCAAACATCTGTGGCATATCACAAACTACGCAAGTATTTCTATGATCAGCAGGATTCTTGGGCAGTCACTGTAGCTACAAATCCAAGAATGCCCACCGGTGTGTGTTGTGCAGACAAAAAAACCTGCTCACTGTGGATAAGGCTTTTTCAATGATATCACCACTGGGCAAAGGAAAACAGGACAAGAATAGTTATCATTATTTGCTGTCTACTGTGCATTTGGAGCTAGGCTAGGGGTTTTAACTCTATCCTTTCAGTTGACATTTACAAAACCCTCAAGCCAATATTAATGATTCAGTTTTATAAAGGAAGAAACTGAGACTAGAGAGTCTCAATCCTTTCTGGGCTCCCAGAGCTATTCTTTTCCTCCTCCATATTCACTGAACTAGATAGGAAATATGTGTGAGGCTAACACATAAGTAAAATGGAAATTTTATTCTAATTCTGTTTACCTGACAACAAAGTAATTAATTTTTCAAATCAGATTCATTTGCTTTATTGGTGGTAAAGATACTTCTTTTTCTTAAAAATATGAGCACGAGGCTCAGTGCCTGCAGCTCAATCGGCTAAGGCGCCAGCCACATACACCTAAGGTGGCAGGTTCAAATCCAGCCTGGGCCTACCAAACAACAATTATGGCTGCAACCAAAAAATAGCCGGGCATTGTGGCGGGCGCCTGTGGTCCCAGCTACTTGGAAGGCTGAGGCAGGAGACTCACTTGAGCCCAGGAGTTGGAGGTTGCTATGAGCTGTGATGCCACAGCCCTCTACCCAGGGGGACAGCTTGAGGCTCTGTCTCAAAAAGAAAAAAAAAAAAAAGAAAAGAATATGAACACAAGCAAAAAGCCAAGGCTATGTAAGCAGTTATTTTCCACCTCAACTCTCGGGTATAGGCCCTGAGTGGCAAGTTCCGACCAATGCACGAGCTTTAAAAATTAGGTGCTACCTTTGGTCTAATTAGGTATATCTACTGAGAGTTTGTTTTACATTTCTGTAATACAATAAGATAGCAAAAGATAAAACTAATGCTCAGAGATTCTGTGAGTCACAATTATGTCTTAGAACAAATATGAAGTTATAAAACAATAAAAATATAACTGAACAGTGGAACAAAAATGCTAAATTCAATCAAATTCAACCCTTTATTCATGTTTTGTCCATACTCTCCCTCACGAGGTACTTGGAAGTATCTACATATTTGTATATCATGCTGATAAAAAACTCAAATGATAAATAAAAACTCTCACTTTAAAAAAAAATGCCATGGCATATCAGAGGTGGCAGGTTCAAACCAGGCCCCAGACAAAAACTGAAAAAAAAAAAAATTGACGTCACAGATATTGTCTTATATTCTCAGAACTTCATTTTTATTCTGTGATCAGGTGTTGTGAAAATTGAAATTAATACCATCTATATTCAATGAAGGCAAATTAGAAGATCTACAAATTGAGATGTGAAAGTATTTCGTGATGGGTCTGGCCAGATCTGATTTGAACATTTACCTCAATTTTTCCAACTGTTTGAATTTGAAAAACTCACAAAATTTACAAATCACAAGTTCTTCTCTAGTGAAGCAGAGAGGCAAACACCAATATTAAATGATGGTAGAATTGAAAGCACTGAATACAAAGTGCTTAAGCCAAAGCTTTTGCATACTTGTGTTCCATAAGTGGCTATGTTTTTACACCCTGGAGCTGTTTTCTCTTTTCAATTTTCACACAATACCCTACAACTAAGCAGGAGATCTTGCAGTTCATGTTCACCTTAAGCTAAATCACATCTAGCAGGCCAGGAGTCCTAACCTGGGTAAGTCCAACTTCCTTTTAAAAACATTAACAGCTTATGCTATTTCCTTCAACTCATGCACTTTTATTTATTAAAGTTCTGCTCATAAAATAATAGGCATAGGAGTGCCTATAAACACAAAAACATCACTTTGATAGATTACAAATGCTGAGAGGAAAAGGGATTTAATTTCCCCTTAAAGCCAATAACTCCATATCACATTACTTTGAAATAAAATGGATTCAATTTCTTAATGTCATTTTGTGATGATAATATTTAGCAATTTTTTAATGCCTAAAATGTGCACTTCTCTCCATGATCTAAATATATAGCCTAAACATTTTATGCATGTTTATACAGAATTAAAGAATCTAGCTTACTTTATTTGTTGTATATAAGGTATTCTATTACAAATATATCTTCTAAAAAAAAACTTAGACTAACTCATATAGACCTTGTATACAGAATCATTGACTAGTGTTTCATTCAGTGCCTAGAATTCTTCAAAGCTGTAAATTCCAAACTTTTACATATAATTTTTTTTCAATGCCACATTCGACTATTATACTTTTGCATATTGAAAGTATATCCTGATCTTTGAAAATTTTATTATTTAAATAAAATAGAATGGAGAAAGGATGAGCTTCTAAATCAGGCACATATTTCAGATTTAATCTTCTAATTGCTTTAATATTAAATAAATAGTTACTATTATATATGCTCCATTGGTTTCTCTACCAATAAATATATAGTTTGAATGACAGCAATTAGACTATGGTGCTACAGTCAGAATGTTTGATATCCCCCACCCACCCAGCCCTTGCCAAAATTCATGTATTGAAACCTAAGCACCAATTGATTAGGTCATAAGGTCTGCTCTCATAAAAGGGTTTGATGCCCTTATGAAAGAGGCTCCAGGGAGCTGCCCCACCCTTTGCACCCCTGTGCAAAGAAGGCTCCAATCATCTTTGAACCAGAAAGCTATCACTTCACACCAAACCTGCCAACACCTTGAACTTGAAGTTTTTCAGCCTCTTAAACTGGAAGAAATAAATTTCTGCTGTTCAAAAGCTACCCAGTTTATAGTATTCTGTTGTAGCAGCCAGGGTAGACTAAGATAGTCTGGAGGTAAAAAAAAATAACAGCAAAACTAACGGTTGCCGATTTAGGCATCATATTTTCAAGTAAAATGTTAAATGTCATGGACTATTCACTTTCACTTTTAAAAGCACAATATTTATCATACAGTAGAAGCTCGGTAAGTTGACCACTCACTCAAGGTACCATAACAAACTAGTCAACATGTAAAGGTAACCAACATAAGGAACTTCACTGAGTACATGTGATGCATGTCTGATCTATGAAAATTAGGTCCACTTAAGGAGATGGCCAATGTTCAGAGATGGTCAACCATGAAGGTTCTGCTGTATTTGTTTATTTGTTGTTTTCTTTTGAACCTTCAGTTCAGGAAAGTTGAGTTAACAATTTTCTTAGGCAACATAACATTTTCCTGTGGGTCCACATGAAATCCCACTTCCATTTCACTTGTTTTTTCATTCCCCTTCCTCACTTGCATCTCCTTCCTTCCTGTAGTCATCACTATAATGTCTGGAGCATATCATTTCTTGTAAAATATATTTATATATGGCTATGCTTTTTATTACATATAATATATGCTGCTAGGACTCATAATATATTGCAAATATGTTTGCTCATAGAGGACTGCCTTACTACTCTAACTTTTATGAGGATTAAAGATAGGCCCATGTGGACCAGGGGTAAAAGCAGGGAAGCTATTGCCAGAAGAATCCTATTGCAATCTGTCAGGCAAGGTGGCTTCCACAAGGCTGGCAGTAATGGCAATGGTAAGTCTCAATATTAATTTACAATCAAAAACTAAAGATTACTGATAGATTTGATGTAGAATGAAAGCAAAGGAGAAGGTTAAAGATGAGTTAAAGTTCTAGGGCTGAGGTGAAAATCAGAAAAACCATAAGTGAACAGTGTAACTTGGAAGAAAGGAGAAAGAAATTGCAGTTCTATTTTAGATGTAGTTTGAGATGCTTACATAATATCCATGCAGAAATAACACATAGACATTTAGAACACTTGGGGATAAGACAATAGGACAGAAATGTAGATGCTTGTCTTGTGGTTTTTTATTTGAAGTCATGGTCTTGAATAAGATCACTTCAGAGAGGTGAGCCAAACATGGAACCTTCAGCCATTCTAAAAATACAGAGGTCAGGAAAAGGGATATTAGCAAAAGAGACTGAGAAGGAGCAGCCTAGGGGCTTCAAGCCAAAACAAAAATCATAGCACAAATTTAAAATACGAAGCTTGTGGTGCCGTGGAAGCCAAGTGAAGAAAGCGTTTCAGAGAGCTGGTGAACAACTAACTCCCTCGAAGGCTGTTTAGAGCCCCAGTGAGGTGAAGACTGAGGACTGGCCATTACATCAAGCTCACAATTGATCTTGACAAGAGAATTTTCAGTAGAGTGATGAGATAAAGGCCTGCCTAGATTGAATGAAAGAGAATAGCTGGTAAGGAGGCATAGACAAATATAAACAGTGCTTTTGAATAGTTTTCTCATAAAAAGAAGCTGAGAAATAAGGTCAAAGGAGGCTAGTTTAACAGACAATATTATAAACTGTTTCCATGGTGATGGGAAGATTTCAGAACATGAGATAATTTGTTTTAAGTGGAGAGGGAGATTAACTGGACCTGTGACCTGTTCTGGCTTGAGAAGAGAGTATCCTGCACAGAATTGGAACCTCGGTTTGGGTGGAAAGATTGTCCATTCATCGTCTAGAGCACCTTTCTATTTCCTCTTTTCCATAAAAGCAAACTCTCCACTCAGCATTCCTCCTAATCCTTTAGCTTTTACTCCTACAGTGCTTGAGTCAATTGTCCCTCTTTACAACACCAAGTATGATATTGTCACACTCTTTTAGAATAATTTATCTTAATTTGCAGTTAACTTATATTACTGTGTAACCGAAAACCAAATAAACTGCTTTAAGTCAGTGTTTTATTAAATCAGTTTTTCAAAGTATACCTGAGGTCCCCTCAGGGGTGTGTGGGGGGGAGAGGTGTACTCAGGAAAAATGAGATCCACATTTTCTAACTTTGCACATATATCTATGTGAGGACAAGTTTTCTCCACAGATTTCACCAGAACAACATATCAGAACATACTGAATGCAGAAGCGTGAATGAGAATAATAGAATCTGTCTTTTATTGAAGATATCTGGAAAACATGAAAACAATTCTATTCTGCTAGTTTGTTTGGCTTTTAAAGTTGTAGTCACTGTAAATTAAATGTTATTTATTTTAACAATTAATGATTTTATTATCAATAATTAAATAGCTCTAACATTTCTCTTTTAATTTCTAATATACTATAGATGGATATATAGAAAGCCTAGAAATCAAAGATTTGGGGACCCTTGATTACCTTTCAAAGTGTAATGGGCTCCTGAGACCAAAAAGTTCAAGAATCATTGTACAAGATGAACTCTACTTTTCATTGCCATTCTAAATTAACATGCTTTAGGTCTGTATCATCTCTCCCCAAATTGAGACCAAACTGAAGACAAGGATCATGAATTTTTAAAGACTATTTATTTAGGTTTTTCCCTCTTCATTTCAGATGGATTAAAAGCACCTAATTGTTTTACTTTTCCCAATTAAAACTAACATAATGGGTGCTCTGTAAATAGTAAAATAGATTTCTTAACTGAGGGACACTCATGACAGATTAGAAAGCAAAAGGGATTTCAGAGCAGTTTCTTAGTGCTGAGATGTGGGCCTCTTAGCCGTTGAAGTTTATGAGCCCTCTGGGTTAGTCGGTATACTTATTCTGGTATTGGAGAAAGCTTATTTTTCTTAAGGAACCATAAAGAGTAATAATTAAACTCAAAACCTTGGAGACCAGAGAGTCCTAGGTTAAAATCCTGTCTCCATTGAAAAGTATGACCTTGGGGAGTGCTTAAATTGTCTGTACTTTGAGATTCACATATCTAAAATGGGGGTAATAGTGTCTAGCTTAGTTTGCTTATCTTGTCAAATGAACTCATAAAGTGTTTGTTACTTTCAACTGCTGGATCATAGGAAGATGTGAAGATGGACAGCTGAGGCTTAGGATGAGAGAATTGAGAGACTTTGACCAACAGGTATGGGAGCATCTCAGTAATTTAACTATGGTATTATATTGTCACATGTCGCATACCAGCTGAATATCTGCTATCATGCTGTAGACACTGGTAGTCTATATGGTGACACACAGGGATGCCACAAGGTCACCACAATATCTGCTATATTAAAATAATTTCTCAGGTCTAGTTCTTTAATTCATCTAAACATTGAGAAGTCAAGTACAAAAACAATGGTGTAACCTGCTGAGAGAAACCCACTCTCTTCTCCAACCATCACCTTTAGCACTTTGCATGAAAAGACCATTCTGAGGTAGATATGAAAGTGAAACTCAACACAAATCAAATGGGATGGGAGGGAAGGGTAGGTTACATTTGCACCTAATGGGTTCAATGCATGTATTTCGGGTGAAGGGCACACTTAGAACATCGACTTAAAATGTATTAATGCAAATATGTATCCAAAATGTGTGCATCCCTGTAATATTCTGAAATGAAAAATAAAAATTAAACAAACAAATAAAGAAAAGCATCAATGACAAAAAGTCACTTTGTATTAATGTTGAGTGACAAAATTCTCTGTGATGTGCAGGGATGTAGAATAGAATTCTAAATGACTGAAATGATACTGCCAGGGTTGCTAATTCATCTAAATAGCTCATGCAAGGAAATGGTACCCTACAATCTTTCTGATCTGTCTTCCTGTTCTTATCTTAAATGCCATATACTTGATCAATTAAAAATGACCTTTCATCCCTTAAAATAGGTGCCCTGTGACATAGATTTTAGGAAGTCTCAAGTCATCAGCACCACAAGATTGATTTCTGTGTAGAGTTCTTCAAATATTAAATGACTGCTCCTCCAAGAGAGATAACATTTAACTTTACATACCTATAACACATTATTTATACTGAATTATTTTAAATGATTAAGGAGATAATAAAGACACAGTTATAAAATCTTCAACTCTCTTGAAAATCTGTCCTTATCCAGTGCTCTCTCCATACCTACAATGAGCTCCTTGCACACTGAACTAGATAGAATTTTGCAGAAATAGGCTCACAAGTTCCCTGGATCTGTTGTGCTCAGCAAATATCAGGTGTTCACGGAGATATGCTCTATCCTGCATTACCACAAAGCTGTGCACCTCAGAGCAAATTGCCTGCCACTCACTTGTTTTTAATCCGTACTAAAGTCAATGGCAATAGTGGTTTGAGGTGATAAGAATTTAATCTTATTAAAAAATAGTTGATGCTATGGAAAGGAAACTGCAGAAGTCTCTGCATGCTGTCACTGACATATCCTAATTCATCTGCTTTATAAGCAAATAAAAGTAAAAATTAATTAACATATTCATTGCCATTTGTTCAGCTTAAGAATATTCTACAATGTTTTATTTATTGGTTTGAAAATCGGGGAGTTGGATGAATTCAGACCACAGTCCAAGACCTATTTATCACACATCAAGTTTGTATAGATAATTCATCTGCAGAATTAACCATATATAAATTTACTCTTGCATAGATAATTTCTCATATCCAGTTTGAATAATTCCTAATATTTTTTTAGAATTTAATTTAAGAGAATTGTTAACACTGATATTCCTGTGCCTTGAATACTATGATCCCTTTCATACTTTTCAAGTTTTTTCCATCCCTTTGACATACTGGATATCAAGGTATTTTCTTCTTTCTGCTAAAATCATGCTTCTGTCCCATAATCCCCTGACGCGGTTATATAGTGAATACAATCCTGAAATACTTGTGTTAGTCATTCAAGCTATTTGCCAAAATCTTTCAGGTCTTATACTTCTTTTTTTTTTTTTTTTCTTTTGAGACAGAGTCTCAAGCTGTCACCCTGGATAGAGTGCTATGTAGGGATAGCTCACAGCAACCTCCCCTCAGGCTCAAGCAATCCTCTTGCCTCAGTTTTTCTATTTTCAGTAGAGACGAGATCCCAGTCAGTTTTGCTCAGGCTGGTCTCAAACTCATAGCTCAAGCAATCCACCACGTTGGCCTCCTAGAGTGCTAGAATTACAGGTGTGAGCCACTATGCCCAACAAGTTTTATATTTCTAGAGACTTAGTAGGACTGCAATTCCTGATTTCAGTAAGGATGAGGTCATGTGATTAGTTCTGGGCAATGAGTTCTAAGCAAAAGTAACATGTGCCCCTCTTAGGTCAGAGCATCTAATTACATAGGTAAACCATCTAATGCTATCTTTATTTCTGCAATAGTGATTGAAGACTTTCAAAATGGTGGCTATCCATTTTCCTGGGTTTCTGAGTGACCAATGAGAGTGAAGCCTACCAGTTGGCCCAGGATGAACATGCAGCTTGAGATAGAAAGAAATCCGAAATCTTACTCATTTTAAATTAATGATAATTAGGTTGTTTTTTACTGTTATATAATCTAGCCTCTCCTGACTAAGCCTACTCCAGCCACATGAACTTTCAATTTCTTTCTAGAACTTTCACTACCAATCTTAACCTAGCAAGGTAAGCTGTACATGGGGAAAGCCTTATGATCACCCTCTCCCTCTCCCTTGAAATTAAGGCCAGAACCAAGTTCCAGCAGCCCTTTTATATATTATTTTTCAGAGTATAAACCTTTCTAACATTGCCTCTAGGATTGAAGTCACTTCTTAAGATGACACTACATTTAGTCTTATTTTGGTTACTTAATAATCATTTTTAATGATTTAATAATCATTTTAAAATATGCATAAGGAAAATAAACTACAGTATTATACATATTACAAATATGTATAACAATTCAAAAATGAAATTGTTTTAAACATCCACAAGGAAGGAGATTACAAGGATAAAACAGGAACAAAGTTTTATATGTATAATAAATAAACTTAAATAATCATTTTAAAATATGTATAATTAAACTCTCCAAGTGACCAACAATTTTCTTCCAAGATTCAGAGTGGCAAATCAAAATATATTATTTTTTGTGGAACATGACTGGCACAGGAGCTAAACAAAGCCAGCTCTAATCTTTTTGGGGTTTGACATAGATTCTGGTCCAAAGAGGGCTGCGCTGTTGTGTGAGGATGAGATACATGATCTGCCAGGGGTCATCCTGTTCCCATCTGGAGAGAGCCAACCCCAACCAGGAAAACAGTATAGAGAAAACAGCTGCAAGAAAGAGTTAAGGTGGCAGGTGGGTGTCTGCTGACATCAGTTGACCCATTTTAGCTATGTCACTCCTAACATTAAAAGATTTCCAAGTTTTGAGCAGGATTTTGTTTTTTGGTTGTTTGTTTATTATTGGTTTTGTTTTGTTTTTCTACAGCTAGTTTTTAAACTGATCAAAACAAGTGTCCTTTCCCTTGAATCCCTTTTCCCTGTATATTAATATCTGTAAGGATCCCTTCAACATCCCTTTAAGGTTTCCACTTAGAAATAGTCATAAACACAGAGAGGTGTGATAGGATATATGTAACTTCTTTACTTGTATACTTCCTATACAAGTTTGTGATGCTCCAGAAGTAAGATTTTAGAGTGTAGTTCCCTGTCATATCACCCTGTGCTTAGTATAAATGTCAATACGTATTTGTCACAGACAGGACAGGATGAATAAATAAATCATGCTCTTTCCCTGCTGGGTCCTTGTTCTTTGTCTTACCTAATTTTACTTTTTCCCTAGGTCCACAGGATCCTTATTTAGATGGTCAATATGAAAATACTTTGGCACCAGATTTAAATGGGTAATAATCTTCATTTTCCTACTTTTTCTACCTGCATACAAGTTTCTTTGTAGTAGATGCTCCTTGCTGTCTAGCTGTGTTCTAGAAGGCTATACTAACTTTCAAAATCACTGGGGTCCTATTCAGCAAATTACTCTTTTCGTAAATTATTTTAGGTTTAGTACTAATGCACTTTAAAGGATTAAATTACCAAACTGTATAGCCTTGTGGCAATGAAAACAAAAAGCAACTTCTCCAAAAGTGCCTAAGCCCCTAACAGGGAGTAGCCAACACAGGAAGTAGATTTCTTTGGTTCTCTAATTTTACTTTATTATGACTAATCAGCATCTCAATCCCTTCCTTTCAAACTACTTTCCCTGTCTATATTCACTGACGTCAAAATTACAGTTTTCACCTAAACCAGAAAGACAGAGATATATGTGCACTACACACACACACACACACATATTTCCTCATATATTCATTTATGAAATTATGTGTTTTCTCAGGAATCACATTAGTACAAATCAAATCAAATTCAAAACTAAGAATGGCTTATGCAATATTGAAAACACACACCCCTTTTTCCTATTTTCCAGATCTCTACCCAAAAATGAAATTGTTTTAAACTTCCACAAGGAAGGATAAAACAGGAACAAAGTTTTAGAAGTTAAAAATCATTTGAAAAAGTTAAATCTTAAATGGCAATGAGGAACACCAAGAAGCAATTTACCATGCAGAATTACTGAAGTGGCCTGGAATTGGTAGCATCCGGTCCTTCTGGAAAATTGAGTGGAAACAACTACTTCTTGTTAATAAGAAGGATTAATTGAAAGTCTGTTGAAGTCTCCAGGTTCTCTCCTCTAATGTTTTACTCTTAGCAATACTAAAAGAGAGAACTCCTTTGTACTAGAAAACAATTGGGACCCTCCAGAGTAGAGGCACTCTTCTTAACCGCCCTATTTCATATTGCATACAAGATGCTGGCATTCTGACCCACTTAACCCCTCTATTCCAGAAGGCTGACATCTAGGATTTTGCCTACTAAAGAAAAAAAACACAATCACTAGGTAACCACAACTTTGAGTACTATGCACTTTGAGCTACACCACCCTGTCAGAGCATCTTATAGTGAAGTCACAGGGGACAAACCCAATAGTAATCTCACAGTTTCCAATCAGCCTTTAGATTTCTAACTGTTACTAGTGAGGACTCAAAGATTATCAGCCCCTTGAGGCAAGCCACTATTAAAACATTAAAAAAAAAAAAATCCCAGCAGACTAAATACTCCAAGACCAATTGTCATTTTAAAAGAGAGAAAACATGATGTTTTTTCTTCTGGGTAGAGAGATGCCCAGTAATGAGATTGCAGGATCAAATGGGAAGTCTAATTTGAGTTCTTTGAGGATTCACCATACGTCCTTCCAAAAAGGTTGAATTAGTTTGCAGTCCCACCAGCATCTGCAGCTTCGAGACGTGGGTGATTTTCACTGGGTATAGGTGATATCTCAGGGTGATTTTGATTTGCATTTCTCTGAAGATCGAGAAAACAATGAGCTTTT